>KI422471.1:30784-184853 GCA_000473375.1 Anopheles culicifacies
ATCTTCTGTGTTTAGTCTTTCGCCGTTGCAGATCTGTGTGTGTTTGTTCTGCAGCAACTCTTCGTGCCACATGCTTCGGTGGTACATGCTTAGTTGCCACCATGGCACAATTTGCATGCAAATTTGATCGTCTGTGCTCCCTTTGCTGTTGCACGGGATACACCGTTCATCGCTTGTGAATGAAATTTACCACTTACGTTCATCGACACGATGCAGTGGGTTTGGCGGATTTAATTACACTGAGACCGTTCGCCACCTTTAAAGCGTCCTTTTTGGGAGGGAGAATTGGGCCAACCGTTTGTCATCGACTGCCTAGGTGTGGATTTATACGGTATCGTAGGGAACGTTGGCTACAACATGTAGTTCAAGGGCAAGAGGATTCCAACGTAGCGATCTAACCATCATGAAGAGTATGCCGATATTTATTCAGAAACTCATGCATACGAAATTAGCCAAAGGGAACAAATCGCGTCTATAAAATGAAATTGGCTATAATTGGTGTGTGAGTTGTTACAAAGTTAAAAATTTCATAAAAAAATTTTAAACTTCATCTTAATGCTAACTTATACGTTTACGATGAAAGTAGCATGAAAAAGACCATGCGTCTCCATCTCGAGTACTCGATGATTATTGTTTTCAAAATATGAATTAAAATGGGGTCGTCCGGTGGGAGAGTTGTTCAGCGCCGTGCCTTCACACCACGGATCGGGGTTCAAATCCCACTTGGACCATCACCCCGTAGCACGGACTGACTAACCGGCTACGTGGTAAATTAAGTCTGATACGGCCAGGCCGTGATACAAGAACAAAAAAAAAGTATTATTTCACACAAAACAATTATTTCCTTACGCCTCACCAAAACTCTAACCAGCTGTCACACTGATCGTTTACGATTGCAAAGAGAAAAAGAAAATCATGGGAAATTTCAATATTTTGTGTAAAACACTACTCGAAACGTACTTACACAAGCGGACACTAAGCGTCCTGTCTATGAAGGGACGAACAAATTGCAATCAAAGCAGCATTCTCTTTGAGCCAGCACCAGAAAGACAATCGAAGGGCGGATCGGTTACGAAAATTAACAGCAACAATGTTTTAATTAAAATCGATCGTTAGTAGAACAGACGCTTTACGCCCTTAGATAAGTTTTGTCGGCCGAGTTACAATGGGAGGAACACAACCCATTGAATGGGTATTCCGTTTCCCGCTGATCGGCAAACCGATTTGCAATTATGTTCGATAACGATTTCTCCGTCCAGTTTCTTCCTTCCGACGACCAGAGGCTTAAGCGAGATTTTGTTGGCCACCCAGAAAACTGGCTATCGGGAAAGCACAAATTTATTAGATTCCGACGCATTCTGGTTCCCACAAGCTCTTTGCACTGAGCAGCTTCTCGCTGAACAAGCGAGCATAAAATGTGTCCCTTTTTGTGTGCGGTTGCTTTTTTCCGCTCTTTGTTTCGTTCGCTGCGACAAATGCGAACAAACTCATTCGCCACTAGCGGCTTGAAGAAGTTTGGCGATGCAAAGCGAAACGATAAATTCGCACCGTTTTGTGTTTCTCGATTGTGAGGTTCTGCAGGACGATGGGGGATGAATTTGGGGACACAAAACAAAAAAAAAAACAGAAACGAATCAGGGAATTGTCTGTTCGTTGGAAGGGAACCCGGCGCCAACTGGTCGTTCCAAATCCCGTGCCCTTAGGTCCTAATCTGGCGTGCTCGGAACCGCAAATGTGATTTCAACTCAGATTTTACTACAAACGTGTAGGGTTAAGGGTTTGCGTTGCCGAATCGATATCCCATACGGGGTGCCCGCTGGCACATCTGGTGCCGTGTAACGATGTGCTAAGTAATACATTTACGACAACGGTCAATGCTTTTGGACTCGCAGGGTGAGTGTTGACTTTGCTCTCGCAGATAATTTCAAATGGTACTCAAGCGGCAGAATGTCACGTGCTGAAGTTGTGTGACATACAATAGCAATGGTGATGGTAAAAGACTTATTAATTCTGTCCGTTTTCTACCAACGACCAGGCGTCTCCATGGTGCGTCACATTTTCTATTAGAGAAATTCTTTTCCCATCAGCGATTATATTTTAACCATAAAAAGTCACATTTATATTTAGTTTTGCTTTTTGTGTTTCAAAATCAATGTTCCAGTGAAGAAATTCACCACAAACCGAAAATCGGAAAATGTACCAATTTTCATACCAACCTGGGCATCGAACTGTGGCAATGTGGTTTACTCATAAAAGGTTTTTTAAAGTCACTGGCAATTTTAACACATCCAGGTAAGGTGTATCCGGTTTAATTACCGGTTTAACCATAACCGGAAGTTATCCACGCTGTTAATTGTTTTTCGGGGCAACTGACTTTGGGAGGAATCCTCCGTGTTGTTTCTTTTAATGTTTGAGGTTTTCTTCGAATTTTGCTTTCCCACCGAGAGATCATTGGCTCTGACAGGAAGTGACGATAGCGTGCGGATTAGAAAAAAAAATCCTTTTAATTCTTTAAGCGATTACAAAAATATTTAACCATTTTTAAAAGGAATGTCACGCTCATGGTACGCTTGTTTGAGAAACAGCACTTAGTCTCGTAATAGAGCTGGTTGACATACTGTGACATGAAGATGCTTTCGATAAACCACATTAAGCGACCGAGCTTTGCAAGTATGTGAGACAGTTGTTCGTTTTGTGGAACATTAATTCGAACCGAGCAGATTTTCTGTTCTGCCAAAACCACACCACGCTAAGCTACGAGATCAATCAACATAAAAAAAAAATCTGTACACACACTAACCTCCCGTCTTCATCTTTACCATTCCCTACCAAAAGCACAGTAAAACATGGCGCTTTATTAAGCAGCCAATCGTTTGTGGGAATTATCCGACGTAACCTTTTATCTTTCCAAACGGCAATCGTGATACGTTTCGTGGTCGATGTGGTGACGAAGAAGCGTGTGATTAATAGCCGGTCGCCAGGCAAGATTGACATGGGCGTTGGTGTAATGCGAGATCATTTATCATTCGTTCGTTTCGTGGTACGGTAGAGGAGCATTGATCAGGGGTTTCACGTTGATGCGGTGTACGACAAGTTTTCAGTTATCTTATTTACAGTGCGTTTCCTGTGCGGTGCGTCCGTGGTTGAGTTTATTTTTTTAAATGTCAACAACCTCACAGCTACCTTATGGAAGGAGGGATTAGTTAGTCGTTTTTTTTCTATTCGTTTTTGCATCATTTCAGATAGGAACATGCATTGGGGACCTTTTTTCTGACAAAAAAGGTCAAGAAATGGTTAATGTTAGATACTTTATCTCCTACCAAACAGAACTTACTTTAAAGCTAGTTATTATGCCTTACGATAAGGAAACGTATTTTTTAACGTAACGTACGTAATTCAGAAAAAATGCTCCATACTAAGTGAAGCAACATGAAGAAAGTAAAAGGAATTCATGTATCATTTAGCACGTACCAGCTTTTTATTAGTAAGAATGCTGCGTTTGAGTTATTTCTAGGGAAGTCTACAGCAGTAAAATATTTCTCTGGAGCGAAAAAGTTACATAAGCTAATAATAAGGAATTTTATGTCCCATCGAAACAAAGTTTGAATGAGTGTCTGTGCCTCTGATAATTCTCATTCAAAATAGTTTGAATTCTTTGAAATATAACTTGAGTTTGAGGAATAAATTTGATACTATCCTCGATATCCCTCGAAAGTACTAGACTTTTAAGAATTGTATCCACTTTTACACGACAAAGGCGTCATCTTACATGCAATAAAAAGCTTTATTTAATATCTTTGCTTGTATTTGTTTACTTTAAGTTTGTGTAATTCAGAAAAAAAAATACAAACGCTGTGAACTTGTTGCATCCGAATAAAAAATGGGCAATTAAGCAATTGTACACCTCACCATTTGTGTCAACTGCAAAAGCCTCACAAAAATGGTCATTATCCCTTTAAGCTTCCCATATTGCTGGGATTGTGCAGCATTCATTAGTCTTCCGTGTGTACGTACGAGACTCCCCCCGCATGCACCATGACATATTGCGTTCTGGTGTAAAGTATAAAATGCATCCCGATGCGCATAGCTTTTTTATGGCAAAGCACAACCAACAGCATATACACGCGCAAAAAAGGCGCACGCACAAACGCACCTAGCAACATATATCAATTCACCGTGGTGGCAGGGTCTCGCACCCGATGGGAATACTGATAAGCGTCCGTAATTGAATTTATTCTAGCAAATTTGGGACACACCATGAATTTGTTCCAAAGCGATCTGATAAAAATAACCACCACGCCTTACTCTACCCATCATTAAGCGTTGTACGCGTTCGCTCCGCCAACGAAACCGGTTTGGTATATTAAAGTTTTTTTTTTTTAGAATTCCCATAAGTTAGACGAACTGTGGCGAACGGGAACGTAATAATAAAAAACACTGCACAACCCGAAATAAAGGTAGTTGTGTGGTTTCCGTTCAGCACCGGGAAGCAAATGCTTTTAATGTTACTTTTCCCATTTATTTTTTGTACAATTGTTTTCCTTCCCCCCCGTTTGTTTTTTTTTTCTTTTTCTAGTTCCTGTTCCTTATGGGTGCTCTCCCAAATAAGCCCTCCCGCTGTGCAGGATGTACGGTGCAGGATGCAAGAAAAACCATAAATTGCTTCACCGAAATCCTAATTTCCCTGACCCACTTTCTTCCCCGTCGTGTACGTATTTTAGATGGCAAAACGAGCTTTGAAAAATCTTAGCTTTTATAGAGAGGAGAGACAGAAGAAAAAAAAGGGGGAGAGAATAGGGGAAAAAAAGTTTTACTGTATCCATAGTTACGGTTTGAAAAACTTTTTAACGCCAACGCGTCGCGGTTGATTCGCACAAACACCTCGGTAGGACTATTACCTTCTGTTGCCTTAACCTCACGAAGGCCACCCACGGGCCAGGTGTATGATGCTCACCTGTGTCTTACCCTCCCGCATACGGACGCGTATGGTGCAGTAACATGCACTTTTATCAATCCCCATCGCACCGGAACGTGGTGGTGGGCTATTAAATTTATACACTTCCTGTCACTCGTCGGCCGGGGATTCTTGTACCCGGTGCGCGAACTGCCACCTAGGAAATGCATCATTGCGTTGACATAAATTTCATTTCCTTTCTGGCTCCTCTTGAGCGTCCGATTGCACTTGCCCGACAGGAAGGCTTAGTGTGGCGTAAGAAAAATGTTTGTCCTTCTTGGAAAAAAATAAAAGATAGTCACAGAAACGCTGCAGAAACTGCAGTGCAGACTATGGAAGACTTTTCTGATCCGATCTAACCGAAGATGGTAGGGCGTAAAGTTTTTGCTCCGGCAAGTAGGCTACAGTTTTAATATGGTTTTATGTTATTGCGCGATTGCAAAAGGTGCCCGAGAGCTACGAAAGTGTGATAAAGACTTTTAATTGGAATATTAATGTCAACACACAGATTGAAACAGTGCATAAACAAAACACATGTGAAGAACCTGATCTCTCCCATCGGAAAGCATAATTTAACCCATAGTATCGAATAACGACTAACAGCTTTTTATAATACAATACAAATCTGCTGCTGGAAATGAAGTTCATCCGCATTGAGAAATTAAATTTCGTCTTCTTAAAACTTTTGAAGCACATCATCAATCGTTATGTCGAGAGGCAGCGTACTTGAAAACAATGCTCCAAGTGGGTGTTGAAATATTAATTTGGAATTGATTTCTTCCTACTGGAAAGGTGGCCGTGTGGCGTGTAGGAGGTAGTCGTTGTAGAAATTCTCGACTGATTTGATTACTTCGGGGACCGTCATCGTACATCGGCATGGGGGTTGTGTGAAAAAGCAATGCAAACAATCTAACCATTTGATTCCAATTTCAGTTTTAAACAAAAAAAAAACAACCCCTGATCGAGAGTAATATATATAAAGGAACATCTCTGTCACGTGAGAGGACAGGTTTTGTTCATTTTAAATTTATTGGAAAACAATATTCGTCCTTTCGTGTGCCAGCTTTTAAGAAGTGTTTTTAAATTTCAATGTGACCATTGGGTTCTTTATGATCTCGAGTGATGATTAACTACAATTAGTCGATTTTTCGTGCGTGGTACATTACACGGTAAACTAAATCCTGCCAGAAAACAACCACTTGTACAGCCTTTTGTGAGACTATCATCCATGGGAACACTTCCCGCACAGTTCCTAGAACAAGCTGTTTGTTCAGTGTTGTAGCGAAAATGCTGCGAGGTGCATGAAAACACATTTTCCACCCATGAGCCAACTGACTTGTTCAAGCGAATGGGAACTAGCACTTGTGTAAATGTATCCGCCGATTGTTCGCCGCAGGGGTGTGCGATAAATGTTGATGGATTCTGACGCCTGTACCTCGACCGATTGTACATAGCAGTAGGAGTGCATGGAATGGCAGGTGATGATATGCTTTCCTACAATTCTTTATAATTTTCCAAACAATTTAATTTACTTTTCTATCGAATTGCACGCTGCATGTTCAGTCGACCACAAGCGTTTAAATTGAGTTTGCTACGTTACTTTTTTATCACACGTTATCACCACCTCGCAAAAAAAACGTGGAATGGATCTAAAAAAAACTAATAGAAAGGTATCTTTTTCAGTTGTACTCCACAATTCATTCCAGGTGGACAAAGAAACAGAAGGAGTTCTCGTTAGCCCTCATTAAATTTCACTCAGCTACGTCTAGGAAAGTTTTTCTTTCGAACGCTGCCAGTTCACGTGGACATATGGCGGTGTGTTACATGATTATTTGCTTATTTCGCTGTTCAAACCACCTGCGGCAAGTGGCTCTTCTTTTTGGCCAAACAAATAGACAAGCGGTAAATGAAAGGCTTTTTTTGTTCTGTTGTTCAGTTTTGTGCTTTTTCTGGTGTTTTTTGTAGAAAGGTTTGTACCAATCGGAAAGTCATCTTCAAAGGCGAGACGAGTTTTGAACCTGTGGCGTTGTTAGGTTTTCTAGGAAGGTACAAATAAGAATGCTATCACTAGCATACATTTAATGATTTTGTCTTTTTGTATCTGCGTCACAATGTCATCGTATTTGTAGGAGATCCAGTGAAATGGTTCTGCCAAATGTAATTAAATATGACTATGGTATGGTGAGTTTCAGAGAATCGATCAGAAGGTGTTCGATGTAATTGACCAGGTGTGAAAAACAATGTCCAGGCGGTAACGAAATACACCTAGCCGGTTTAATTTCAATAACACGAAATGAATTGTATGCCCATATGAATAGTATAAGTAGAAACAAAACATTAAAGTAAATGCTGATGTTTGAATTTTGCGTACCTGTTCCGGACTGCTCTTTCAACGTTTTGCAGGGCACTTTATTATGGTCCATCTGGCACAGTAGCAAAAAAGGGCCTGTTAAAACTGAATTATATGTCGTTCAATTTCCTGCCTTATGACTGGCTGGCCGTACACTGTCGGATGTAGCCGGAGTGTGTAGTGAAAGCTTCATATAGTCCGACCAGTTAAGTTCCATACTCCCTCTATCCACACGCCAGGACCCACCCACACGTGGACAGGAAGCAATATTATTCAGCTCGGACAACGATATCCTGTGTCCATGGTGCCCACATTTTATGCTTTATAGTGTTCGCTGTTATTGCTATCGGGACGTTTCGATCGGCCGGGACGCGCAGCGAAGCGAGCAAAATTACGACCCACCAACGGCGGACAGGGTTGGTTTGACTGGGTTGTTGTTTTTTTTTTTTACTTGTTGTTTTATTTGAAAACTCTCACTTTTCCCATCGCCAGTACCTTTTTCCCTGGAATGTCGTCAAGCTACAGCCGAAAGGCATGCAAAAGTCAGGTTTTTGGGTTATGACCAAAACGCGGCGTGAATGGATTTTCTTTTTACTTTGCGGGCACGTTTTAGAAATGCCTTGGAGGGATTGGAACCCGTAAGAGCATTAATAACAAACCTCCAACACAAACAACGAACCTGTCCGACAGGCAGACAAAAGATATTGAGTATAGCGCGAGTAGAGAGCTGAATTTAATTACTTGGCTCTTACTTCCGTTACGGAGGACGTATTAAATAGCTTACACTACATTGAACTTGTTTTGAAATATTTGCTTTCTCTATTTTAAAACAGTGGAATGAAATATCCTTCTACTTTTTAAACATATTATAAATCGTTTTCGTAAAAAAATGTGTAATATACGTGGTAAAAACATAATACTATAACTAGCTTTTGAGTGAGCGCGCCTAAATGTATACAATGTAAAATTTTATCGACAATCGTTCAACAAGGATAATGGTACTATAGTGGTTAGTTTTATACACAAATCAAAATGCGTTTAAACTTCATTCCATATTAGTCTCTGAGATATTAAACTTGGACGTTTTGTTACGCGACTCTTATCTAGAATACCATCAATCCAAACATATTATTGATTGCATAGTTTCACGGGCTATTAGTGAATTGTTTAAAATGCATAACCAGGGAAATAAAACGACTTGATGTGAACTGACGTTTCATTCAACGTTCACATCTTCCAATATCCTTAATTGAAGTGCCATAAATTAAGATTCCTAAATTCACCTGTCATTTTACGCGACGTTTGAAGCCAAGCAATAAAACCCAAAGCGAGCAGCGCGGAAACGCAAATACCTACCCGTCAGGGCATTCGTTTTGAATTATAACCCTACCTTAGTGGCTCGGGACAGCAAATTAGTCTTGCCTAATTCGCATGACGCTGTCCGCGGATGTTATGATGTATTGGCTTCAACACGACAGCAACCTACAGGACACGACCAGCTTTCCTACACGGACAACAAATTATTTCTCCCGTTGATGCGTATGATGAATTGATCCGACTGCGTGCAAATTAACATGCCTCGCACAGAGAGACAAACATTGGGGACCTGCTAACGCGTTCGTAGTGACAACAGCCAGTATTCGTACAAAAGTGAGCGTGGAATGTGTTGAGGGAATTCAAATGTCAGTTTTATGCAACGTCAGGACCGGTGGGCGAGATTTAATATTTCGCGACACTGTCTAATCAGCGGCCGTTACGTTCGTTGAGGGAGTAATCAATTCTGTTGCTTATCACCGAAGGAATTTGCTTTGGCCTTTGTGTGGTCATTGTGCCGTTGGAATTGGATTCTAACCACAACATTGCTCTTAATAATTATGATATGCTTCAGCAACACATTCAATTGGATTGAATTGTTTGTGGTTGACGGGATTAACATGTTAGAAACGTTTCTTCTATGATGATAGTAGTATCTGGATTCCACAATGCTCTTAAGTTTCAGAAGCGCATTTCGAACAATTATTCGATGGACTATTGCAGTCGTTGGATATACTTGTCGGCAGGACAATAATTTCGCACGAAATTCCAAGAACGACAAATAACAAGGCTGACGACAAGTTATACTATTACAACTAACGATTTCTTTGTGATCTTCCCGGTTCCGACAAATCCATGTCTTCCAGAATCCCTACGTTAGCATCACTGGAGCAATACGAAGAAATTTGATACATACCCTTTTGTCATCGTAATTGAATCTAATAAAAACGTCCTTCCTTCCTCTATTTTATACGGTGATGGCGTGTGGTGTTGATGAAGAATAGTTTCCCTTTTGGCCATTGTCTTATCTCTATGAACGATAGCACTCGGAACAAAAGATACGCGCTGTTCCTAGACTCCAACCAATCAAAGACTGACAATTGAAACCGTGTTGTCGTAATGGGATGAATTTGACGGAAAAAACCTCTCTTTACGAGAATAACCATCTGTAAGCGTTTACCACGCCATGGCGTGACCTACGAGAGAAAACCACTCGAACATGTTTCGATGCTATTCCGATTCGTTGGCATAGTAGCAAAATCCAGTGATCAACCCACATCAATAAACATTTGAACCGATATAGAACGAAGGTTTTCATCGCCTACCACGATGCAATAAGTTTTAGCTCCGCACGTGCGATAGACATTAACACATTCGTAAGCTTCGCCCAACGTAAACCACCCACAGTACGAACGGAAAGTGATTACTTTCGCGTACACGTGTAGCCAATCGTGGAATTATCGTAAATTGAGCCAAAATGTGTTCACCGCATACAACAATCGCCCGTAAACAATTGAATCGCGCATCGTGATTGTTCGATGCATTGTGACGGTCGAACGCAACGACAACGAATGCCCAACCTTGTCGACACGATTCTTACATCAATGAGTATGGACCGTCAGTTAAGCAAAGCGAGTATTGCGCATTGCAAGTTGCAATGAAAGCTAAATGTTGAGCTTTTCCAACAATCAGTTGTTCATTTGATTAACATGGAACTTTAAATCGAGTTAACACGTGGAATCGGGGCCTCGTTCGAGCGAGAAAGAGACAGATAAACCTTGTTAGAAATAAGCTTGGATTGGTTTGGAATGTTCACCATTAATTGAACCGTGTACAACCTTTCGCAAGGCATTTGGTCAAATATATTTAATTCTTTAGAAAAGTACATTAGTATAATTGTCAGAACCTGATTATAGAACCGGTTTTGAGGATGAAGGTTCAAGTAAAACATTAAGCCCCGCGGGTTTGACCTAGTTTGCGAGACTTTTAAATCGTTAAAGTTTGGGCGCCATCTTCAGCCAAACCGTCATGGTGGACCCATCAACGACATAACTAAACGTCAGTTTGAATCAACAACACTTCCTCATTTTCTGTGGGCAGCATGGACAGATTTTACAAGATAAGTCGTTCGGTGCGATTTGCATGGCATCACCATAGAGTTTATTAGCTTTTCACAAAGCCTGGATAATCAGTTTTGGACAGATGTGAGTTCAGCAACTATATTTTGCTGAAATAATAATTGATTCTATCTAGAATATTTATATGAAGCTGTGGTAATTATAATGCAGTACAATTAATTCTTTGAGCAGTCATAGAACATGATATAACATAACATGATATATTTTCTTTCAAATAGAAAACAAAAAAACATCAATAACACTGATTGGTCACATAATAGTTGACATTTATTTTGAATCGTAAAAGAAACTCATACTCAGACAAAGAGTGCAATGATCAATATGTAATTAGTATCACAACATGCTTAACTAAATCACACAAGTTGAGTATCGGAAACTACAATCTAACATCTGCATCTGTTTATATTAAATACTTCTTCGTAGGTAACCCCGACTTTCCTATATGCAAGTCATTGAAATCTTAACAACGTATTAGCACTCATCGTGATTATGGAAAGCTTTTATAAACATGTCTGTTCAACGAGTTTTAAATGCCTACGGTTGTGTTAAGGTCTAACCGTTTGGCTGTACTGTACATCTACGCTCGAAGGTTTATCGTTGGGATACTGGTTAACCAACGCCTGTAGATATGCAACGTATGATAAGGATCACCATGCATAATTTGAAAGAAAGAATCCAAACACCAACTCAGCTGTAAGCCATGGTTCACGTGATGTACAATTGCAGCGCTAGGTTTATTATGGTACAACGTTGACGGAGCACAATGTGTGCGAGCCTTTTAGTAACTGAAACCACCAACCAGCCTAATGATCTGTAGCACTTATATCTACTAAATAGTGACCTAATTTCCATATAGTAAAATTCTTAATCTACTGTCCACAAAGTTAACATCCAAAACATGCTCTCCCGAGCCCACTTGAGCAAACGAACCCCCATCGAAAACCAATCCTTATTGATGGATTTTAAATGAGAAGTCCCTACCGGTTCCAAAAATCCGCACCAATCCCATCACACCCAGCAACACCACAAGCCATCCGCACACAGTGTCCTGCGTCCCGGCAGAACAGACCTCGTGCTCGATCTTATCACAGTTCAGAAAGTGTTTATCGGTGGAAAGTAGCTTCGCGACGGTACGAAGAAAAACGGCCGAATCATGGCGACACTTGTACCGGGCACTGTTGTAGACGCAATTCTCATACCCATACCGGGCGCTAGTGGAAGGAAATAAGGGCAATGATTGACAGTGGATAAGTAATACGGAACGGTGCGAGCACTTTCGAGCGCCATTGGAAATGGAATTGCTTTTTTCACGCTCCACCAATGGATATTACATACCAGCAGAAGTGCATGTACTGCACGTTCATCGATTGTTTGGTTGTTTTGGACATTTCTTCCTTCAGAATGCCGACAAACTTGCTGGAACAGACGTCCCAGTCGTGATGTACGTGATGAAAGCAAGCCTTGTGCCGAAGAAACTCTGCAGAAGGTAAGAAATGCGTCGTTTAAACAGGTGAACAGGCATGAAATCAACTGGATAGGTGATGTCGATCAAGAAATAAACGTTATGCCGTTAAGCATAGCATAACTGGCGTTAAGCTTCGGTTCATAAAGGGGAAAACCCGTGAAACGTTAAAACATTTCCTGGATGAAGTTGTTTAGAAAAATGATCTTTAAAGTAGTGATTGCATAATTTCATCCTATGCTAGAGTCTTTTAAAACTATTGTAGAGCAAGGTTTTACTTATTCCTGGTATTGGAAAAGAGAGTGGAACAAGAAATTAATCTACTTAATACTTAGTCGAACAAAAAAAATCAATGAACTGAAAAAGCTTTCACTCCTAAGTGTATCTTAGCTTTCAACCCAAGATTATCGTTAGTGGTAAAATAAAAACCCTCCATCGGAAGGATTGATTAATGTAGAGATACCGTGCGCGTGCCATTTCTCCGACCATCAGGCTTTCCGAAACAACCAACTTTCCAACGAACCCACTCCTTACGAGTAGTACCATTCTCCAGCTTCCCCATTAAGTGTTCTTGGTGTTACCTTGCTGAAACGACCGGTCCCGGCACAAGAATTCGTACAACCGTTTCGCACCGTACACTTCGTTTTCGATGATTTTCCGTTCCTTCTGGTCTACGCACGTGTTCAGATAGAGCTGAACGCATTCCATACCCCGGTTGAACAGTCTGTGGGTTACGAAAGGAAGGAAAACATTCATTACACTTTATACGATCGTACATACGGATGCATCCGACCGAGGGTAAGAATAAACTTACAGACATCGGTCGCTAATTTCCTCCACCGAGTCCGGTATTTTAACGGAGTACAGCAGCTCGACGGCGATCGTTGGGGAAGAGTTGCGGAAGCAGTTGTCCATCATTTGCGTGATCTGACCACATACCGGTTCGGGAAGAGAGCCCGGAGATGTTTGAGCCGTTGCTAGAATACAGTGGAGTGGATAATACTGCTTTAGAGCGAAATGATATTTATTGTGCTGGAATGTTTCTATCATTCGTTGAGTATTATGTTGGGAGTTTGAATCATATCGGAACGGTTTCTTTTTGTTAAAGATTGTAACGATACTCATAATTCACCTGTTTTAAATGTTATCGTAGGTATATCAAACTGATTGATGTTTTAGAATTTCCAAAAAGAGTTAGTTTATCCTTGAAGCTGATTTCTAAAACTAAACTGGTTCTAAACTGACATTTTTTCTCAGATAGTCTTCTTCCCTTAAAATCTGATTTCATTAAGTACCGTAAGAAAGTTCTATCTCTTAGTTGATATCTTGCTTTACTACACGTTTCTAACTTTATTTCTATCTGGAAGTCCGTTAAGGTCAACCTTTCCAAATTTTCATTAATGCTTTCGACATGAGTGAATAGAAGGCAGCAAAACAGAACCACGACAAAAAGATTGGGTTCACTCAGCACAGGATTATAGAATTGTTAAGAGATTTTTGTGTATCCAACAAAAACCGGATGTTTTTTCCTTGCTAACGATGTGAAATCTTTTGTATCGAAACGGAATTGAATGGTTTTGGGGAAAAAGCTTTATGAAGAAGTAGGTGTTGTTATTGTGCTCAGCATCGACACAACACGAACTACACGATCTAAACGTATTCCCTTCTGTTGAGTAGCTTGATTATTATGAGTATTTTTTAATTAAACATTAAGAGAAGTATGAAAAAAGCATTCCTTTACCAATATTCATCCAAACAACTTGATGGCTTATCAAAAAAAGGAGCACGATTTATTAAAACTTAAAAAGCATCTCACGGAATTCGACGAATGATAAGATAAAGATGGGTATTGTTTACACAAATCGTTTTGTTTGTTTGTGATGAAACTTACAACCCTTAGGTTATTCGCTCGGGAGTGAAATTCACGGAACTGAATGTTTGCTACAAGATTTACCCAGAAGGAATCCCTAATGCAGAAGTTATTGCCTTTGTGGGATAGATTGTGTGTATGGTTCGTATTAATAATGTGTGGTTTCGTCTGCTCAACAAGTTTATGCATATGCGTTTGAATTAAAAAGTATTAAACTATGCTACATAACTTTAAAAAGCAACATTCATTATACAAACACGCATGAAGTAAAATATTGTAACGGCTTCTTATTAAATAAATACGTAAAAAAAGAAGAAGAAAAATAAAGCTCGGGATAAGGCAAAACACAAGGACAAAATGCTTTGTAACTATTGCAAATTTTAAACTATTTTCTTCGACACACGTGGTGTCGACCATACGGCTACGTAGCCGTCATAATGGAAAATAAATAAAAAATAAGAAAAATAAAAAATCTAAACGTAAGCATGTACAATATGAAGTCTAGTATAATATTGTACATAACTGACCAACACTTGACTAAATCAAAATCCTCCAGTTGGTGTTCAAAAGCCAATAAAAAAAACCACACTATGAAAAAATGAACACTGTAACAGGGATCATTTAGCATAATTTTAGGCGCAACGTTGCATTCCTCGCTCCGGCATGTATGCATTCCTTATTCTATAATTCAATTAGGTGTGGCCTTTTCGTCAATTTTGATGCCTATTGCGACCCCAACTGCTAGCAGCAGTTGAACGAAATGTTAGCTTACTTTAAAGCACGCGCCTAAAATCGTTGTGCAAAGAAATACAAATTTTCACAGCCTTTTTTATTCATGCTTTTCCAATTCGGATATACAAGCATCGTTGATCACTTTTCAATTAATGTTGCCTCTCATTTGATTGAATTACCCATAGCTAGTGTCACCCATAATCTTCCATGGGAACGAAATATTTCCTCAACTTACCGGCCCATATTTAACTTGCATCATCAATCGCTACAATCCCTCCCTTAAGACGTTCGAAAAATAATCTACGTAGAGGCCAAAGCTTCCATTTATCTTTTACCTTTTCAACTTCTTAAAGATTCCAGTTACATTCCCCTCCCATTAATCCGCTTATCCACGATGTGCACTCGTCATTGCCTTTACCTTATTAAATTTGGACACAGTGGAACGATAATTAAGCAGCCTGAAAGATACCCAAACGGGAACTTCCGTTCCGGGAAGGACAATCCACTAAATGCTTGCCTGTTTTCATCAAACGCACCATTAGCGCCTTTTTAATTCCACAAAATCCGAGTGCCTCTCGTTGAAGCGCACTTACCACAGTGACACATCACTGTCAGCAGAAAAGCGCTGGATATCCAAACGTTGAAACTCATCCTAAATCTGTTCCACGTGGTAGTGCTATCCATGGTTGAAACCGTTTACTATTTGTTCATGATTACTTTTTATTTGCACAAACCAAGCGGCTCTTTTCACTCACTTGCGCCCACAAAACAGTCCGTTTTCAAACAGTCCTTGAGCTGTTAAATGCACAAACACACACACACACATACACACCCCTCACTCAAGTGTCCATTTGAGGAGTGTTCTCTTTTTGATGTGCTATCAGTGTCCTCCAGTCTTTGAGTGGGTTATTTGCTACGTTTTGCATAAATCACGTCACAAAGTACCGCTCGACCGGTATATCTTCGTACCGGTCCAATAAACATTGCCACTACCGAGTGCCGTTACGCGCCTACTATTCATTACTATGGGAGATGAATCACTAAGGACGCTAGAAGGATAACTAACGCTTGCGAGTGCTTGGATGCTGTGATATATACGTTGGACGGTTGGAACTCATCAGATCGTTGCTACTCGTTCAGATTCGGGTGTTGAATCGTGCTGGGAACTCATTTATAGCACGCTGCGAGTGTCTTTGAGTTATTTGAATGTTTTAAAAAAGGATGTCCAAGATTATTGTTGTTTTATTTTTGTGATAGAAAATAAATAATTGACATAAAACTTTAATTTGAACAAGAACATTATGTTCCTAACATACTATTCTTTAAGTAAGTAACAAAGTGATATACATGTTGAAAAAAATAATTCATTGTACACGTGCTTAACTTAAGCCTCTAATTATCCTACTGAAACCAATATATTTATAATGGAGGGTTTGTCACACATTTTCTAAGTACACAAAGTATGTTAAGTATGTGCACTGTAATGATTACGTTACTGGTTACGTTTACCTTTTACTGGAATCGTTGAGTAAGCAAACCATCATTATGCATTCGTTATAAGTCGTTTATTGAGTGCTATGCTCAGTAACATTTTTTCTCGCGAAGCTTTTGTACTAAACCATCGATAAATTGCACATTTCGTACCATTTCGTGAGCCATTTCTTGCCGAGTAAGGATGGATCAGTGATGCAGCACAATACAGTATATTGAATAGACAAATTGTTGTTATATAGCGCGTGGAAGATCAATCAATTGAGAGAGAGGTATTATGTACCAATAAGAGTCACTTTTGTGGAAAAAAAAAACTCAATGTTATTGAGCTTGGTGGTGATTCTTGTTCTTCTATGGCACTACCAGTTTGTGAGCTGTTGGCTTGCCATTTCTGGCTTCCGTGAGTTACATTTACCTGTAACAGCCAGTCCTGTGTACGGGAGAAACCGTCTGGATGGAATATTGTATGGTTCCTTAGGTGATACTTATTGGACGATACTTAAACAGGGCGTGTAAATTAACATAATAATGTCCAAAATAGAATGTGACCCTTATGGTTGGTTTAATACTTTTCAATATGTTTGGTGAAAATAAACGTTTATTGGATTTTTCGTTATAGCATACGTTTGATATGCCATAGCATAATGCATACGTTTGATATGATTTGAAAAAACAACGTATTTTATACAACAATTAAAATGAGGTGCAATGCATGTTTCTATCCCATTTTTACCCTTTTCCGAGAAATCTTCATTTCAATTGTACACAGTAGATAAGAAAGCAAAGAAAAAAAATCCATTTTATGGAAACACGTTTTTACCACACACCTACCGACGGTGCAAAACTGATAAAGGACACTTGTTGACAGCTTCTATCAATCGTTTCAAAAGTTGTACGCTCCCAAAGACAAGCTATAGCTAATTGAAATTCCTACACTTTTCTTCACGTTTTAACACATTCCTCCGTGTCTGTGCTTTCACTTCGTAAAACTAAATTAGTATCACGTTGTTGTGGGTGATATTTGATACCAATCGCTTTGGGTCACTCTCCGAACCGTCGGCTGAACACGTTGGGAAATCGGATTAATTTCACTGTCGAAATTTCTTGACAGCATGACATCTCGCGAGGTTACGGCTTTTTGCCCGAAATGGTTGACAGGATCAAAACAATAAACCACGACCAGCCAGAAAAGAACGAATATTGCTGAGAGTGAGCCAGTAGAAGTTAAAGCAAATCTTGCGGTTTGTAGTGGAATCAAGTGGAACATCATTCTAGCACAGATGTCATTGTGTGGTTTCGAATGTACGTGCGTAAGCAATCAATATAAAAAAATGGAGACACATAAATACCAGCTATTTATTTCGATAGACGAAAAGCGATTTTTCACATCGTTTTCCAGCCGGGCAAATGGATTGCTTTACTTTTCCCACATCGTTCACCCTTGGAGCCATATCAATGCAGTTAGAAATTGTTGATAGACGACCGAAAGAGGTTTACTGCTACATTCTTCGATTTATCTTTTTTTGCAGCTTAACGCCTACCGGCTGGTGAATTTTGTGTTTTACGCATTGAGGGATTTTTTACGATTTTATTTCCTTTGAAAAGGTGGCAAATGTTCATGCACCGTGTACGAAACGTGTTGGTAGAATAAATAAAAAAGCATAAAATGAGAGTGTTTCGGAAATAAAAACGAAATGCTTAATATTGAATTAAGCTTCTTCAGTGATGAAATAAAGTAATATTTATCTTCTCAAAACACCCTCTAAATTTTCTTCAAACAAAACTGCTACAACAAGCTCTTAACGTTATTCTGCACTAGTAATGTTTTCACTCATTTCGAGAAGCGGATTGGGAATATTGCATACAAAGAAACATGGCCCGGAACGCAAAACTTCTTTCTATTTATTCATTAGGGTAATTGATTTTTTCACAGAGGTTATGTTTTGCTTTTCGTACTAACAGTGTCGATTGGAAGAATGTTAAATATACAAAAACGATCCAAAACGTAAATCAAACTGACCTCTGCTCGAAAGTTATTTGTTTGATGGTGCAATAAAAGGCACTTGAATAATTAGTTTAAAACCCCAGGCCTTCACACCACGGACCAGGGTTCAAATCCCATCCCCTCGTAGCATGGACTGACTAAACTGCTATGTGGTAAATAAAGTCTAATACGGCTAGGCCGTGATACAAGAACAAAAAACAATAGTTAAAATAAAAAAACACAACCCATTTTGTAATATGAGAAATGAGAAGTTGCAAACACAAATGTAAAATAATTCGAAATGTTAGAAAACAGCTATTTGTAATAAAATGAAAGCATCCTAACCTTTTGCTTAGTGGCTAGAATTTGAAACACTGAAATGTGTTCGCATTTATTTACGCATTCGTAAACTTTCACAATCGTCAGAGGACACCATTTTACATTAACATTCCTGTTATGGATTCAACACAAAAGCTTCTTGCTTATCTGTTGCTTACTTACTGAATGGACATTCACCACATCTTGATGTGCATTTCTCGATTGCCCTTCAGTTCAATGGCAGTGTTTTGCTTTGCACCGATAATGCCATCCATTCGCACTATTTATGACCGTCGATGCAGTCACACCCGGGCACTGCGATTGTTGGCTCGCATGGCTCTGTTCGGAAGTTATGTTTGTCGTTTGTCGTCGTTTCCTGGCTGTGTAATAGACTTCCTCGGTGGTGTTTTCTGTTATCGTAAGGTAAAACGTATCACAATCGCATTCTTCTTCCATCGTAGGTCTTTCGTAGGCTTTCTTAATGTGTCGAAAGATGTGTCGTGCAAAAAAGTAACATTTAATGGTTTACTTTAAAGTACAGAAATTTCTCATACTTATGATCGCGGAATGTTCTAAAGAATTGATTAAGAAACGTACGCATTCGAAACAATAAATTTATAACTACAAATTATCATGATACTCCCATAACTTACAAATGATGACAATAATTTTAGCTCATCAAAAATCGTTCTGAATTTGCAGGTTTTACAATAGCAATCACTGATATCAGTTGATGGTATTTTGAATGGTTACCACTTACATAAATTACATTCCCGCCAAATTCATTCAAACGGAAATATTCAAAGGAAACGTTTCGTGAAATATTTCACCACCATGTAATGTTTCTATGAAACCGTTATTAGAAATTAAATTTAAAGACAAGAAAAGAACATATTTTATTAAATAAGCAACAACGCATGTTTCCATTGAAGCGGAACATAGTTTTTGTTATCGTAAAGCGTTATAATTTCCTAACCTAATTTTTCACGTGACCAAGCCACTGTGCAAGCGTTTTTAAAAACGAAGTTCAACTGTGGCATTTCATTTCAAAACCAAGCGTTTTCATTGGAACGGTATAAGCTCCGCCCCTTTTTACAAAATGCTTCAAACAAAGAAATGTTTGAAAAATATACGGTCGTTACATTAATTTTAAGACATGTTCAATGCTAGCATAGACTTATTTGTTACTGGTTTAAAATGATTTGTAAATCAAGTGAATAAAGCATTTTTATTTAAGGAAATTCTAAGGTATTTCTTATTATATTTTAATTATTCTGTAAATTTTCTACAACTATTAACAAAGATGTTCTTCAAATTATCCTAACCAGTTTGATTCAATTCGTATGTAAGACATATTTTTCATTTTTATGAAAATCTAAACACCGGATATAACGGTTACAAAAAACACATTTTTATTACCCTTATACTGTTATTTCTGAACGGATTTCTCCTAGCCTTACAGCAAGAAATAGTATTAAAATTCCATTTTTATAGACCTCGAAGGTCTCTTGCGACTCTTACTGTTGTGTTAAGGACACCATTTCTTAACCAAATGGTCTACCCACAAAACCCACACTACCGCACCAATGCTTACAAAACCCTAACACGTGTTCAAACGACCGAGTTTCAATTCCGATCGTGAGGGGCATGATGCCTGCGCGTGCCAGATGACTTACCCATCGGGGTACGGCCTGTGCATGAAATTAGTCGACCCGATCGTCGTCCCGTCTCAAGATCCTTGAATGTGAAACGTTCGCTTGCGGTCCGTTTTGAGCAGCGTGACGAATAACCACCATGTTCGCGTGGATCCTTCCACTCCAAGCCCCAGGACTCTCTGGCCAACCAATTCCTGGAACGCATCAATCGTAATCGTTTTGCGCCTGCGCGAACGTACGCAGATGGCGTTTGGTTTTCCGCCAGTGCGATTTTTCGCCATTCTTACAATAAATTCAAAATTGTTATTTGAAGTGTGCTTTGAAGGTTGCACTTGTTTGCAGCAGTTATAATTATTTCCATACTTGGCGCACAACATGTTTGGCGCGTCTTTTCTTCCCCTACCAAACCGGATGCACACCTGATTGGCCGAACCGGGCACGTGCTGTAGTGATGCTGCGATTCGTTCGTACAGTGCATCTCGCTTGCCTCTACCGGGTGCTCGGTTGCGTTCGGTTGCTATAGAAACGAAAGAGCGCTAGGGTGGGGATAGAGCCGAATCAACGAACATCCGAACAATGGCAGGATGTTCGAGCTTTCGATGTAGCGTATAGGGTGGCGTAAAAAACGGCACACGGAATTCTAACGAAAGAAGCAGGTGAATAAAGTAAACGCCGTGAACCGAAGCTCGGAGCGTATAAATACAACCGGATTAAACCGAACACGACGTCATTACAAAACGGAACCCTCAGTGAATGAAACTCTCCGCTCGTTATAGATCGTTCAAACGTTATTATCCCGGAAATTGCTCCGTAAATGTGTTCGTTTAATTCGTCCTTGTTTTGTTAGTGAACATTGAACGATACTGTAACTATAGTGAATCGTTAAGTGAAAATAACATTTTTGACGTGCTTACTGAATTGTGTCTGGATTAATAAAATGACTAGTGACTTTAGCAGACACGCTCCATTTTCCTACTACTACACGCACGATCCAGTAGTACCGGCTTGCAGTAATGTTAACGTCAAAATGGAACAGCTTGATGTGCCATCCTCTCTGCCCGAATCGAGCTACCTAGGCTCAAACTACACCACCTATACCTCCAACACGCCTTCCACCACCAACATTGCATCACAATCGTCCGCCCCGAATGTGGTGGTACTTCCCGGCTTTATGGACAACTACCCGGACAGCTGGATGACACCGAGCCCGTCCAGCTTTGGTTCGGAAAGTCCTGATTACTACTCGCTAGCCAATTCACCCCAGCGCAGCTTCGTCGATGTGGAGGAGTACAAGGAGAATCTTTTGGCCTTGCAGCAAACATCACACCTTCCCCACCTGACCACCGGAACACTTCCACTGTCACCTCCGCTTCCCACCGTACAGGTACAGTCGAGTGAAACTATCGGCAATATAGCACCAATCGCCCCTAGTACCAATCTGCCCGTAAAGAAACGTCAGTACAACCGGAAACCGAAAGTCAAGTCTGATCCAACGAAAGGTGCCGAAACGGATGCTACCTCCCGGACCGATCTGTCCTGTCTTACGTTGCAGAAAACATTCCCCAAATCCACCGACGCACAAGGTACGATAGGTTCCACAAATACAACCACCACTCCAACCTCCACCGGTAACATCGTCGGAGTGATCGGCAAGCGAAAACGCAAACAAGTACCACCGCAGATCAAGAAGAAGCGGCGTCTAGCGGCCAATGCGCGCGAACGAAAACGGATGCAGAATCTAAACGATGCCTTCGATCGACTCCGCCAGTATCTGCCCTCGCTCGGGAACGATCGTCAGTTGTCCAAGCATGAAACGCTCCAGATGGCACAGACTTACATTACGGCGCTTTGTGATCTGTTACAGTAAGCGAGTGTCACATCGTAGGAATGTAAGCGTACCGTGCAGTCCTTGAAGATCCTGGGGCCCATCCACTGTACAGCAAGACGGATGTGAAATCCCCGGGGATATACAGCAAACAAAACCTAAAACGAGGCTACCATTATGTGCTCAGCAGCTCGCATGCAACGCTTTGAGACTTTTCTTCTGGGAGTTTGTGCTGGAGCGTGATGGCGACATCTAATGAAGATGCTTGGGACATGGATTCGTCAAGTTTAGTGAAAGTGTTGGCAGCCAGGAATTAGACCTAAGGTTAAGTTTTAAAATGTAAACATGCACTTACAAATTATGAAGGTTAAATTATTTGTCTACTGTTACTTTTATTAATATTATTATTGTTTAGTTACTGCGAATAAAAGAAAATTTGAGATTGGAACATTAGTTTTTCTTGTGCATGTGTCTTTTCCTTTGTAGCAGCTAACAGTTTTCAGGTGTTTCATCTAACCCGTTCCACTCAGTTCCAGTGCAATAATCTGGACCTTGAAATCGATCTCTTCGTCGTCTTAAGAATGCTTCAGTTCTCCATCGGAACATTAACACGGGTACACTTTCTCACGGCACTTCTTCATTGCTGGGTTGGGTGTAATGACTGGGTCTTTACCGCTAATGATAAACATTGACCAACGGAAAGAATGGTAGTGCATAAAGGTATTGAAGTAAACGGGCTGGGTCCGGTTTTGCGTTGGACAAGGGTTCTTGAGCGGCGAATAAAAAAAAAACGGTACAGCGATGAATTTTAAACAACGTTTGGTGGTGCCATTACTCTTGTGTGTTTGCAAAGAAAACCAAAGCTGGGACAAGAAAATTCGCCGTTAAGGTTGTTTGGTTGGAAGGAGAATAGTTTGTTGAACATGGTTTAAGGGTTATGAATGGTTTTACACATAAGGAAAACTTTAGGGGAATAAATTTTATTAAATTATAAAAATATTTGTGTTTCTTACAAATAGCTCGTAACTGTCTTAAGTGTTATGAAAGTTATTTTGTGTTTAAGTTTCTTGTTTGTGTCGATATCTCTGACAAAATGTAGATCCTTTTTATGGTTCTTTGGTTAACTAATTTTTGTTTACTACAGTGTGTTTGAACAATATTATCGTTATCAAACTCTTTAGACTCTTTTTTAAATCTCTCGTTTCTTTCTTCTTGTTTTTGCCTTTAATTTTTTGAAATATTGTCTTCTCAAACATTACTTTAATTGATTTATTAAAAATTATTTTAGTTATCTTCATTATTTCAAATGATTTATAAAATAAAAATTTTAAAATTATTGGAACAAAACGTCTATCTTGGCACGAAGGGATTGGTAAAAAATCCAACCGAGATTGTTTTTCACGTAATGGTTACTGACTATTTGGCCTAGTAATGCAAATAAATCTAGTATCCCAGTTATGACAATCATGACATACTAGATTGTTACGTTTGGGAAAAGAAGAATGAAGAAAATGTTCTGAAGAAATTGTACACGACTCCATGGAGTAAATACTTATTGCTAGTGCTGTACAATGTTTATCAAACGCGGCCTTTTTCTTTCGAAAATTCCCACCAGGTAATGATTTGTCAACAAATTGCGAAAAATACTCAAACAAGATGTAAACAAGCCACAAAACCATTGACATAACAAGAGCATTTTGCAAATCGATTACAAACTTTTGCTCAATTGCAGGTTCCATTGCAGGCGTAAGGACAGGTAAGTAACCGAAAGGATCCGTTTTCGACCCATGTGACACCATCCTTCTGTATTCTTTGTTGTCCTTCTTATTCCTTGTGACCATACATTGTCGGTAACCGATAAAAGAAGCACCCGCAAGACGCCCTTGTAATCGACTTTACGGCGTCATTATAGTATAACTTCAGTGCCACGCGCGCTACCATTGATCCCGATAGTGATCCGTTCCGGGGGTGGACTGCAAACTTGGTTCATAAATTATGCTGCCGCCAAACACGGCATACTGGTTGGGCGGTTTCGTTCCGGAGACGGGTCATATTTTGCGCAATAAAAGTTGCTCCGTCACACTGGCCGAATGTCGGTGGTTTGCGCTTCATTCAACTTTCGGCCGTGGATCGGTATCGATGAGAAGTCAATATTTGCTTGCATTTGGCGCCTGAACTGTGGCTGGCGCCTCTCACGCCCACCTTCCAGGGTTCGTGTCTTGTTTCGCGTAAGGATCGCTTTCCATAAAGAAAAGGTCAAATAAGGCTATTGCTCGTACGCTAATGATGGTGTTTGCAATGACGGGACCGTGACTAGTGAGAAAGCTTCACTTTCTTCGCTGTAGCAGGGAATGGAAGGGACGCAGTCATTATTGACCGTTTGACCATAATGATCCAGGCTTACTGGTTGTGATAGGACACTCGATCAGTTTGAAGGATTCCATTTTGACAGGAGGGATACTTTGAGGTTTGATGTGCTTTCCCAGGTTCTTCGATCGTTCCAGATTTCTAAAGTCATTTAGCTAGATTAGCATACTTTAAGTATTCTGAAACACTAACAAAAATATCCCGTGTAGATCATCAAAAACAATACCTTTTCCTGGAAGATATCTACCAACAATATGTGAATACTCTATATTTAGCTCCTGTAATGGGGCAACCATGTATCATAAACCTCAAACACTCAATCATCTATTGTTCTATCTGACAAAAGCGTGGCTCTTCAAACTTCAATACATCGAATTTGATCGCTTCCATTTGAATTCTTTTTTGCCCGATCATTATTACTTTATTGATCCAGAGCAATATGTTACCGACCAATATGCCTTGTGTCGTTCGCTTCCGATTCGCTCACGAATGGTGAACCTTTTGGCTCGGAAGGATGTGTTTGTGTGCTCGCGAACACGTCACAGCTGTGCGCAACAGCAGCTTCGAAGCGTCGTGTGCCTATTTCCTTCTGTATTTTTTTTCCTGTTATTTTGTAACATTTTTCCACCACTATTTCTTTTCCTTTCCTCCGGGGGTGACCCAATGCTGCAACATCATGCAGATACGAGCATAGAGTCACGCACATGTTGCTTCAATAGTACTAACTGATCGGTGGGGTTTTTTTGTATCTAAAATTCGTTTCCTCAAAATGAGTTCCTTTTCAAAGAATGAAAAAAAACTGTCCAAGGTACGCACACGAACGAAAAAAGAGAAGTTTCTTCCTCTCCAAGATGGATCGAGATTCTCGGATATTAAGGAAGCCGAAATAATTGCATTAATTTTTTGTTTTTTTTTGCTTTTTTATTCAAAAAGTGAATACGTTCTTCAAATGAATTTCATATTTCATGGACCTTCGCTTTTTCTAACACAATGCATTTATACGCAATAGATCCGAAACGGGAAGGGCGCTAGCGGTTATGCGCCGCCTTGCAACAATAACAATAAAATGGCAATTTTGGATTCGGCCACCGCAGTGACCACCGCAACAAAAGAGCGTTGGTTGGCTGGTCTCGGTGGCCTAATTTTGGGACAAACGGCATGTGTACCGGACAGCACTCTAGGATCAATACTGCCACAAAAAAATTAAACAAAAAAGGCAAAGCGGGTGGTATTTCATCCATCGGACAAAGGTGTGCAATGAAATGCAAAAGCCAGCAGGAGCATCCTAGGTAGGCCCGGTCAGTACAAAAAGGGAAATCCCTCATGCAGCGAGCAATTAGGATGGTCAGCGGCTCTTTTACGCTTCGCCTTGCAAAGCTACTGTAAGAAGCTGAGCTCGGGGCGTATTTGATTGATTCCCAATGCACAGTATTGCATTAGCCCGGACATATCTTTACACCAGGACACCGGTGTGTTAAGCTGTTTACAAAACATTACTCCAGGATCCTTTTTGGGAAGGCAAAGCAACAATAATATTTCTTCATCGCTCGGCAATGGTTCGATCAGTATTGATATTATTTTGAACACTTACTAACCCTTTTTGTAGCAGGTCCTTTCGTTCACTATTAATGTGCTACAGATTTCCTGCACCATATGTCCATGGCATCGGGCACACACGGCGGATAAGGGTTGCATTGAATCGAGGATGCACAAATGTTTCCCGTTTGAGTGGTGTAATTTTTTCTTCTGTCCTCCCCGGGGTGTGGGTTTTCTATATTTAATTCGTCTCCAGCCTTTTTCTACTCTGTTGCCTTTCAGCCCTTACGCAACACGTGCGTAGAGAGCCAAATGCCGTCACGTTAAGATTTGGTTTTGTTTTTTGTTTTTTAGTTTCAATCCTTGCCTCGCCAGCTCGAGATACCACATGTTATCGAAAACGATTAAGGCGGTCTCCGATGCTAGAGGGGTAGTAGTTTAATTGTTTAAAGCGTTCGAGAGCCCTCTTATGCTACGATTAAGTAGCTAATCATTCGGATCTACTTTAACCACGGAGTATTGATTTAAATTGTACATTGAAGGGGAATTACAGATTTTTATTTGTATTTTATGCCAAAGAGTGATGGTAAATGCAGTTGAATATGATTAGGCTTTAACGATTATAAAAATATGAAAATTATTTGCAAATTATTGATACTTCTTTCAAAAAGACATCTTTGTGCATAAAGCATACCTTTAGGCGCTTTTTCAAACTATTGAAAGTTAATAGAGAAATAAAATATGTTTGTGTTTGTTTGCGTTGTTTCTTAACGGATAAAAGCACGAGACAAGCACGAAAAAAGCAAGTTCCTATTTTATACCACTTAGCTTTTTTTTCCGACCTAATGGTCTTTTAAAAGCATCTTACCCAAATTTTCAGTGCTCATTTATTCCTAAAATATTCCTTCCATTTGGTACTTTTTGAATTATCTCCACAAAGCTGTCAGTTAATGGAAACAGTTCCTCGTTCTAGCAATAACCCGCAGTAAACCCGCTCATTTGTTTCCCGGTTCCAAACAATCAGACAGAAAGGAAGAAAGCAATCTTTTTCTTATGTATTCTCCATCCTTCCCGGTGAATTATCCGTCACTGGGATAAACATTTACGCACCACATCCCACCCTATTACGCGATCCGCTAAAAACAACAATAAAAAGAAACATCTTTTTCGGCGGGAACCCTGTGAACGAACTCGGCTGAGCTATTATTCGGTATGGCACTGCAGTGTGGCCCATCTCACGTTGCAGCACGGTGTCCTTCTCCCCTGTGAATAACAATTATCGAAACAACGTTTCCGTGAATGGCCCGAAAAACAGCAACCACCGTAGGCTCCCTAATTTGCCTGTCAGACGCTCCAAGGCACGTCACCATCAGGATGCAAGCCTCCAGGCGAACTGCAACACCCGAAAGCGGACGCACGAGTAGGGAACGGATGCGTCTTCTGCTGTCCAAAAAAGCCATCGCTAATGTGCTCGTGGCTGAGCTTTTGGATGGTGTTCTTCGTTTGAGCCATCCATTTCCATGTCCGTGCCCATGCATGTGTGTGTGTGTGATGTTTTTCGGCAAGCGATTATCGATAATCGCAGTGCGGCGTAGACCGATGGGGACCGCATTAAACCCTTACCTTTAGCTGCCATCTCCTACTGCGGAAGCTGCCACCGCTGACGAAGAAGGACGAAGAAAACAATGAATGGCCGATCGTGGACTTTCTACACAACACGCCACAATCCTTTTTTTCCGGTGCAACACCGCTGCTAATGTATTGGAATTGAAATTACGCTCGTTTCTTGTTGTTTTTTGGGCATTTCGCTCAAATCCACTAGCGATTCCCGTGGAGTTTCTTGAGATTCCTTCAGAAGGTACCATTTAATTCACCCTCGTGTATTCGTGTCCGCACGGGAAGATTTCGGGTTAGGGTTGTTGTTGTTTTTTTTTTATATATCTCCCTTCGCTTCAGAAGACAAGACTTAAAGTGATACTGATTGGGATACAATTTTACAGCGAATGGGTGAAAATTAACGATACACTTCATTCATTCAATCGGTCGGATCAGCTTGGGAGTTAAAATTCGCCAACCAATTTTTGGAGGCGTACCGACGGTAGTTGCGGTGCCTTGAGGAAGGATACAAGCAGCTTAATAGTGTGGGAATGTGGAGTCAATATGTGGATAGGATAATTTGTCGACTGTCGAACAAGTGGTTGTAATGATTCATATTCCTTAGTTCCTGTTTCCCCGTGAGAACTCACCCTTAAGAGCTATTCCTGAAGATGTTCAATTGATCATCATACCTCTAAAGATACCCTAAAGTGTCGTCAAGCTGACAGAAAGCTGTCCCAGGACAACATGAATGAGATATTCAGCCATGCTTAAAACATGACGACAAGAAGAAGCTGGAAGCGATCATCATCACCTACGTAGCTGGCAGATCTTTTCGCACGCACGTCCTGGCATCTTGTTAAGCTAATGAGAATCCACTTTCGGATCACATTCGGCGAGCTTTTGCGTCTAAGTTTGCATGGCATCACCTAATAGCATCACATGTTGGCATTTACGCTCGAAACCTCATTGCCTTCTCTAATCACTATTACTGGCAATTCCCAAAGTTAACCTTAGCTTGTTACAGCATCCTGTTTCCGATTTCTCCACACTGCCACTTCCACGAAAACGGTTCATCAAGGATAAGGATATAGACTTCATGAATAATACTTTGTAATTTGGACGCTACCCATTAGCGTACTCGAGCAGTGTGAGGCACGAGTCGCGTGTGCCAAGCGTGACTTTAGACGTGCGTGCTCAAATCGATAGAGCAAATTGCCCGCAAAGAGTTAGACAAGCGCACCACACCCAAGGGTGCAAGAGAAAATAAAAAAAACGGGTTCAGATGGAGCACACTGTCGAGAATGTCCAGTAAGAAGAAAAGGCTGTTGTTTAGACCTTAATGATGGTCATTGTTAGCTAAGTTCGGTTGGCACTGAAGGATTAGAATGGGACATTCCAGTTTTGACTCTTTACAAGATGCCGACATCTAGGGGGCCTGCAGGTTTTTTTTAAAAGCCTCCCAGGGGGTTCGTTCCGTAAGTGTCGTGTATTAATCAAGGCCAGACAGCAAAACGAATCTTTTCCATGGCAAAGACAGAGCGCAAAAAGGTAAAGGATGTTGTGATCATAAATTGGATTATTTTAGTTGTTGTACCTCGTAAGACGTTGAAAAATTCTGCAGAAACAGTTCCGACATGTATCCTTGGACGACCGCGAGGATACAATTCCACTCGGAACAAGTTCCGGTTTTTCCTAAAAGAAAGGTTTTAAATCATTTATCATTTTTACTAAACATAGCGAGTTCCGCTTCACTATCGTTTTTTAGGCGTTCACTGTTTACTCTACGAAGGTGGTCTTTTGACGCCGACACCAGAAATTAATTAAAGATACCGGTCTTCCCTCGATAATTAAACACATTTAACGTTACCGCGTCTTTGCTAATGATGATGAGTGCGGAAAGCCATTGCGGTCTAGGATGTGTTACAGTGTCCGGACTCCGGATATTTGCCGGAGGAAGTAATTTCCGAGGGAAAATCGTCGATGATTGGTGCAGTGGATACGATCGTATTGCCGAACCAAAGCCTTGCTTGAGAGCCATTATTCGCTCGTTAAGGATCTTTGGTTAGAATCAAACACCGAGCAAAAGACAATAAAGGAGATTTGACCACGGTGCTCGTACGGTTCTCACGTCTCGGCATGTGAAACGGCGTACCGTTGCAGTCCACTGAGTGAGATACTGTCTGGTGATCGATTTTCCTCCCCACGCAGTGAACCTAAAACCCGAACCCGGCTCTGTACCGGACCTGAGACCACCGGTTAAGGTTCGTTTAGCTGATAAAGAAGTTGCCATGCATCAGTCTCCTCTTTCAATGGTGGCGAGTTTGGCAAGCAAGAAGTTTGGAAAGGATTAAATTACACCCAATTTGACTTACTGCACCTCTATCAGCGTGTCTTGTTTTCACGTGGTACTGCTTACCTGCTCATTCTGCGCATAGTAAGCCATGGTACAACACGCCAAAGCACTCGAGCCGTTTTAAATCCTTTGCTCGTTATGGGTAGGTCAACAACACCTGATCCGCTTGCGCTGTGTCTTGGACATCCTACAATTGAGCCGTTGCACTTGTCCTGCAAGACGTCGAGAAGAAGGATAAACCGTTCAGGAAGGAAAAACGCTACAAAAAGAAGATAACGTTCGCTCGTTTGGGAAGCAGAGAAACGCGCTGGGAAAAGAATTTCCAACTTCACGCAAGTGATCACAATAAAACCTCCCGGCGGCACGTCCTGTGAGCGTACACAATAGATGGCCTTTGTGTGGTTGGCGGGTTGGCACCTCGACGTCAAACAAATTTATTAAGTGAGAAAATTTCTTCCCATGCGTAAATCACAACAAAGCCCGACCCACGTCGGTCGACCCTGGTGGCCGATTTTGTTTTTTACATTTTCTTCCGAAACCTGTTTCTTCGCGATCCCGAGGAACGGTTTTGTTGGTTTCCTTTGTTTCTTGCGGGCGGCCGCGTACGCTTCTTTGTGGTTTCGTCCGAACAAGGACAAGTATCTCTTTTGCTGCGTAAGGACAGCGTGATCGAATATTAATTGTCCGTTGCAACCGTGGCCAATTTTATCGCTTTATTAGACGCACAATGGTGTGCGGGAGGTGTGTTCTAGAGCACACGGCAATACCAACCACCGGGCGGGTTCAAAGCATACCTACCGCCACACTGGTCGATGTACATCCCGCTGACCGGTTCGATGGAAACACTACAACCAGTAAGATCCTCATCCACAAACTGGGAACTGCATATGAAGTTGCATATCGCACAATGTAGGATGATATTTAAAAATTCTCAATTCCAAACTTAAACAACAATTTTCGCTTTCAACACACATCCCGTACGTCTAAATAAAAACCAACGAAAAACGTGTGCGCAAAACAAAATGCAAACCCCTTCGTCTGCATCATGTGCCCCGGTTTCGCGTTACCGTACTTCGCCCTTCGAGCTATTTAAGGGAATGTATGCTTCCAAGGTGAATGCAGTGCACCCTCGTTCCATTGTGCATAATTACCCGGGCACACTTGTTTCCTTAGCCCGCAGGACACCGATAAAGCCGGTTGTAAGCGATGTATGAAGCGTGTCGCTTCAATAAAGCAATCGCTCGGCTTTCTTCGGGCTGTTTACACGCCCTAATTCAATTAGGCAGCATGTTGGCAGGATTGTGTCCAAACAATTATTGCACACTATTTGTTATTGGAGAGTGTTTTCTTAATGCGTTACGTACATTTGTAAACTGTTGATGAAGCAGACAAACTGTGAAGGGAAAGACAATTGAATTTGTATACGATGTTGATGGTTAAACGGTATTTTGATTTTCAAAGAATTTGATACCAATGAAGTTTCACAGTTTATTAAAAAATGGGGTAATAATTACTATAAATTACTCTATAATTGGTTGACCTTCTTAATGCAGCCTGAAATTATGAAATTTGTCTTTTTTTATACAATGTTAGCCTAGATTTTGAAGCGCATTTTGCAATACATTAAATCACGGGATTAATCTTGAAAATACATCGAAAATGGAATGCAAACTCTGAATCGAATCAAATTATTTTAAACGTCTATAGCTCTCAAAATAAGATTGGAATGCACTTGTTTGCAACTTAACCTGCCAGCAAGAGCCAGTAGTATGAGATACCTGACCTCTTATTCAAATGGCTAAGCGCTTACCGGTCTATTGGAAAAAATACCTTTGCTACTGCGTTCTTCCTCAAACAGCCAACAGCAAAAGTGAAACAATGACAAGAATGGTAGGAATGTGTGGCGGCTCAGATCACAACTAAACCTGCCCGGTTCGTGTACTGTTTAGCATAATGACTTCTAAATGTGCGTTGTGCCCTTACCCTACGCTTACCGTTAACATTGTGTCCAACGTCTCACTTCGAACGCCTCACTTCAAGTGGATCCGCCTGCCCTTTCCATCCTGTGCGAGTTACGATCCTCCTCCGAGCACTCGATGGCGTGCGGTGATATGGCCGCTTAAAGTGATCTTATCCCGCCCATCGATCGATTGCACGGCGCTGTATATTCCAACACAAAAGTGCAAAATCGTCATTAGAATAAAAAGGTTCGTACACGGACGGCGGACAAACGAGACAGCAAGCAATGGGTAATATAGTGAGGCAACAACACTGTTCGGGAGGTGTTAAATTATCTTTTAATTTGTTCAATTCGACAGTCGGCATTCGGCCGGTTGTTTTACGTACGCGCTGTCTACATGTGCTGCGTATGCAGAATGCAGTGTCATTTTTTCTGCGTGTGTGTATCATCGAGAGGTTGGCATCTTAAATATAGAGCCATCAATCATACTTTGTACCACACGCATCACCCAAAGCACAATGTTGTCTAAGGCGATACAAATGGTCTACGGGGGCTACCGATTCCACACAATATTGAGAAGAGAAAAAAAAGGCACACACAACAACCTGTTCCGGAAGCGTCGGTCAGTTTTTATGTGCGAATGAACCATCAAATCACGGCACCAACTGTCTGCCGTTGGTAAAGGACCCACAATTAGACGGCAGTTAGCGACCATCCGTTTGCAAGGTACAAACATTCCCCAAACCGTACCGCCTGTCAGGGACATCTTCTGACCATTCGGCAACGTTTTCGTACTTACGGACTGGCCCTTAGCCCTTATCCATCGATTGATCGTAATTGGACTACATAATGCCGACGTGTAGAGATGATCCGGTACGATTTAATCTTCATGCGCGGGACTTTTCATCCCGAAATGCCCTTGTTAGGAGCTGCCACACCGAAAAGAGTGATGAAAAATCAGGCACTTTACTGTGGAAAAACAGCACTAATGCATTCGATCCGATGAGGCTCTTTAGCATTTAGCCGACTGCATGGTTCCAATCGGCGATGGCGCTTCAAACCGCAGTGAGAGTTGCATTAGTGCGAATTGGATCGTTATCGGTTCATCTTTTAAACTAATGCTAGTTCCTCGAACTCACAGACGTATCCTGAAACTCCAAAATTGGCTCAAGATTTCTGTTTTTTACATCACTCCTGTCTCGAAGCGTTTTGAACGAGACGCAAATGCTTTAGCCAGGGCATGCCCTCTCAAACCCAGCTCAAGTAGAGCTCCTTCATAATGTCTCAATTTTGTTTGTTTTTCAACCCCTTTCCTTTATAAGCGTACGATCGCTTTCCCGTGTTTCGATTCCCATGAAAACTCAATTCATCATCCTTTCATCAAGTTGCTAGATTTCCAGCATCCCTTCATCGGAACGGCCCGTAAACCGTTCTTCCCTATCGGGCAATCGATTAAATCCCGTCCGTTCGTTGCCGCTACGGATCCAAATGCGGAAAGTGATGAGAAAATTTGTTAACGCGTCCAACGTGTTCCAATGATCGGAACCGTTGCGGCGTGAAACTTCGCGGCACTTTCGTCAGCTTCGGTGCCAGTAACCGGCAATATCGCACCCCATTTTAATCCCTCCGTTTGTGTGTGTCGAAATTGAAGACGCCGAAAGTGATGCTGGCCGTCCGGGTCGCGATGGTTAAACAAACAAAAACTCCAACCCCGAACCTGCCCCGTTGCCGATTGGTGCGATAAGCGATACTTATAGTCGGTTGGGGTTTCTTCTTTCGCTGGAGATGATTGAAGCTTTGCAGCAAATTGGCAGGTTGCGCAAGCGAATCGCTTATACGGCAGCGCAGCAGGTCCTTCGGTTGCGGCAGGGTTCGATAAAGAGGTCCGGCGGTTGTGGTGCTGCAGGATGTAAGGATTATGATTAGCTTAATAAACTGCCCACAAACGGAAGGATTGGGATTGAATTGAGGTGATTGAGTAAAACGGCAAATTATACACCTCGGCGTGTTTGGATGAGAGGTTTTGTGCGTTACCGGAGAGCATAAAGTTTTTTGAACGGTTGGCACGAAACAAAACAGAATTGAGACGCGTTTATTTACACCTTTCACTAGGCCGCTTTTTCGTACATTAGAAAAAATATTTGCTATAAGTACATCACTATTTTTTCTCTTTGAGACTTTAGTTTTAAAAAATATTTCACAATTTGATTAACGTGAGGACATCAGAAGAGTTTCAATGTATCAAGTTTTTAAGATGGGATTCGAACAATAGAAGACTAACTGCATGATCTTGAGCTATCCGAGGAATTGTAAAGCCTTGAAGCACGAACTTACATTCATAGCTAGCGCAAACGATCCTTTGACTGTTTCTTTTAAAGAAAAAGCTTATTTTACAAAAAATCTAATTGTTTAGCATATACCGGATAACCTTTGTTCTTAGTTTAGGAACGATACGTGTTCTTGTTCTCTCAAACTTCTCAGATTATTTGGACTTGGTAGAGGATCTCAGAATATGCCTGATCTTCATGAATATGCCTTTTTCATAATGTTATAATTGAACTACGAGGTTTTCTGGTTGCACAACATCCTTAATACTATAATTATATAAATTAATCGTTTACCCCGAAGGTCCGAATACATGATCGTTGACCTAAAAACTCGATCAATACCGATTATTGAATTCGATCCCTAACTGACAAAAGACGATCATAAAAAAAACACGATCACAGCCTATTCTTTCAATTGATTGAGAGAAATTTCTTCTCAACATAAAAACTACGCCCTCCATCCACAATAGTCGAATCGTTGGACAACGAACAATGCGCTCAAATAAAACTCGTCCGATCCCGAGCATTAATACCGCTGGCGCATCCTCATTGCCCTTGATTTATAACTCTATCGGTCCATCCTTCGGATACGATTGCGGAGGTCCGAGAAGGTTACCACCGGAGTTAAGCAGTGCCCACCGAATCGGGGTCATCGATAAATTTCATCGCATTTTAGCGTAACCAAACGATCCCAAATCGAGCCCGGTGGTCCGCGGTTTCTTATTGCTTTTTGTCACTGTTTTACCCACTAAGCATAACCTCAACTGTTGTCGGCTTCACGCATTCCTGCCAAAGCCAATTTCAATCGGAACGAATGACACGGTTTTCAAATCCTAAGTGGCAAGACAGATTGTTGTTGCGGTCACTTTTCACACCTTCCGATCTGCCGAAAGCTTAACCGAGGATCGACTTAGCTAGAGATGGTTATTCCCCTCGTTCTGCTCCAGAAGCTCGGCACTGCCTTTTCTTGTCTTTTCCGCCTATTCATTACGGTAGCTCGTGTGTTAGATTATTTTTGCGCAAAGGTATGCAATTAGTTAAAGCAACACTCGTGCCGACCAGCACCACCTTCTTTCAGTAGATCCTGACGAAATCCATCTAATCCTGCCGACTCGAGCTACGGAAGTGGTCCATATCCTTTTGTCAGTTTGTTTTTCCTTTGCAAACCGATGATTTGCGGGCATGCGCTCGTTTGAACTAGTTCCGACACTGCCAGGGTCAAGTGTTTGTAAAGGTGACCCATGGCGGCAACGGACTTTGAGGTCTAATTGGTGACGTTGTAAGAGGTAGAGCAATAGTAGAGCATCTTCTAGGGCGGCGTTTAGATGTCATCTAACACAGTGCAAACGGAGATCACAAGAATGATTGCCGACAATCTGTTTCATGTGCCGAGAGTGATGTTACTTCGTAGCTTCCGGACAGTGAGAAGGCATTTGGTTAAACAAACACAGAAAATGAGAACGATCAGAATTATTATTTAACTTCTTTTCATGATATCTTGTGGCTTTCACTTTATACTCAGGTAAAAGAAATGCTAAACCAACTTCATTGGATCGACTAAAAAAAATATACGAAAAATAAATTCAAAGAGCAAATGAATTACTGAAATAAATAAATGTATCCAGTGGAATACATTTTTAAGAATAACTAAGTGAACCAATCAATCATTCAGTACTTTAAACAGAAATATTGCCATTATTCGAATATTTTCGTTCTTACCACAATGAAAAACTAAAAGAATAAAGTTTCAGGGTAAATGTCAGCATCACAATCACCATGTAATGAACTCAATCATGTGCGCCACGCTTTAAGCCAACCGTCAATTATGTATGGTGAGCGCCCCTGCTGACAGCAACCTGTCAGTGAGTGTCCAAATTACCCTAATTGGCAGATATCAACGTTCAATATTGAACCTACGCACTCTGTGTGTGTATGACTGTTTGCCTATGAAGAGAATGCGGGTTATTTCCTCAAGGTCAATATTGTCCCAGCAGCATGGAGCCATTCAACCATAGCGTCTAATCCTATCCAAGCTAAGCCGCAACTCTACCCGTTCGCGAGATCGATCTGTAAGCGATACTTTCACGGTGGAGCTGTTATTGATCCGCGCGCTGACCAGAACGATCCTTCGCTCCTTTCCGCGTACTATACTCATCCGTTTCGAACGCCAACAACTGTTGCTAGGAAACATATTTGTATCGTTTCTTTTTTCCATTTTTCTGAAAGATAACTTGCAAGCTAATTACGCTCGGCTAGACTCGGAAGATGAGAAGCAAAAGGAAGAAAGAAAAAAACAAATAAAAACCATCAAACATATGTCAGCACGTGCGCCTCGTTTTAAAGCGAAGAGCATTTGGAAAAGTAACTAGCCACTGGACCAAACGGCACCCGAAGAAGGGAACCAGCAAAGTGGTCTAGTTCTGGCAGCTAGCATTAAATGCATCTTGTTGGCTGCTCCGGTAGATAGCAATCTAATGATCATGACGCACTCACATCTAGGGCTTGGTCTCACTCCTTGGAAGTTTAGATAAAGCTCAGCAGAGGCGCACACACGTGTCCAGAAGCGGTCAGCAGTGAGTTTTCCAGGGGTACAATGTTGTATTTTCCTTTCTTCTGCTGTTTCTACATCGCAGTACCACATTGCCAACAGTTCCACCGCACCGTCAGTTGGTGTCAGTCAACACAGCGCTGTTCCGAAAGCTGATGCTTCTGCGTCAATCGTTCAGCTGGCACAGGCAGGATTTCGACTTGCTCCTTGTTCGATCACGTGTCCCTAGCCCCAGCATTATTTTGGCAAAAGTACTGCGAAAGTACCCTGCATCTCATGCTCACCAGTACACAAACTTGCCAAAAACAAAAAAAAAAAAAACAAAATATCCTCAAATCGGAAGTATCACCTGGAGTGATGGATAGTAGGTTTTTTTTGCGCACATTCGAGGTAGCTCACCCACTGGCAGCTTGTTTCCGGCTCACCACAGGGATGCACCTACGCCGTGAGAAGTGTCCGGATTTACATAACCCACTTCCGGTGCGTACACTTTTTAAGCGCGATCTACTTTCTTTCACTTCCTTCAGCCACTCGTTTGCATCTCTTGCATTGTTGTTGATACCGATGACTCGGAAGTAATAAATAATTTGTCCAACATGCTGCCGTAAAGGGTGCCCAGCATCGCGGCGAGATATATGTGTATAATCCACCGTAACACATATCCTCGCGATCGGCGGCCCTCATTGGAGGGTTTTGAAAGTCAGCGCGATCGTTCCGGATCATCATGAGCGTGACGAAGCAAACTCTTTGGAAGCGCCCTCCCGATCCTTACACTGTTCGGTTCTAACATGGAAGACCTGCATCGCCATTGCCAACGTCATCTTGGTTTTTTTTTTTGTTTCGTTCGTTTCTTCTTGTACCAACTCCAACATCTGTTATCACGTCGGGATCATTCGTGTCCTCCAATTTCACCTACAAATAAATGTAACGCGATCGAGATCACGAAAAAGATCGTAGAAGGCATCCCCGAGAGAAGAACAAAGCAGAAAAAAAACACAACTCCCTCTAAATTCTAGGATATTCATTTTCGGAACTAGAAATTAAATTAATGTTTCCTATTTCTAGTGAATCCTTTCTTTGCATCACACTCTCGGAACTCGTCCCGGATAGGAAGTCCGAAAGGATAGGCAGAATAGAAGGGTTTTTAAGGGACCGAAGCATCCTTCATTTCTGCCGATGACGCGATGGCACTTTAAACGATGTTTGGTGGTTAGCAATTTAGTGTTCCTTTCGGCCAATTTCTACCGCTTTTTTTCCCTTGTGCACGTTACAAAGGTACAAACCCTACACCGGAAATCGATTTTGGCCCAGTTTGATCAGCGCGACGGTTGACTTAATGCCTATCATCAACCGATCAGATCACAATCGTTCATCGAAGTCCTGCTCGCGTTAAACTAACATGATTGCCAGTCGTAGCGGGTTTATGCTTGCGAAAGGGTTTGTTTTGAAAGCAATAATTATGGCGAGCATTTAGGAGGGTTTGTTGTTTTTCCAAATTGAAGTCTTTTTATTTCGGCAACTCTTTGTAATAACGTCAATTAGGACAATGCATTTGACATGGGTTTAGTATGAAACTATTTCATACGTTTTAACATCATTGCTGTACCCATTTATTTTTAAAAAAGAGTTTCAAAGATTATCAAAAATATCTAAAAAATTATTATAAAATAGTTTACAATGCATGAAAGAACACATCGATTAATATCTGTAAACCAACATAAAACATCCTTTGTTTAACATTTATTTCTCGATTTTGTAAACCTAGTGAAACGTGAGATCAGTAATCTCGTTATATGTGTGCAATTTAATAATGAATATCCGCACCACATAGTCCAACCTGTGTATCTTCCGTCCCGAAACATCTCATCGAGGAAAATGGAAAATTGCTTCTGTATTGTATGCGAAAAATGTTCCTCTTGCTTGATTAAACAAAATTCGCGATATTTTCCACTTATTTGTCCAAGGTAAACACATACACTCATCATCATCATCATCCCGGAAGAATAGTACGCGGTGTTTGGCCGCGATTCCCATACAAGCGAGGTTTGGACATTCGTGAGCATCAATTGTTTCGAGAACGGTTTCGGGTCGTATGGGACAACGATTTGGTTTATTGACTTTTCCGTATTGGTAGCCGGACGCGGTTAGTACCTACCGTGATTGACGCATTAATTGGTACAGACATTGGAGTTTGTACTCTGACCATCGTCGACTGTGTACCGCGTTCAGAGTGGATTCGATTTCACTTGACTTTTTGAACTCGACCAGTCCGGTACGAGTCGGCACGGGAAGCGGGTCACATTGCGCCAAATCCAGTGAAACAATTAGCACACAGTGATTACGTATTGGAAGATACGGGGAAGACAGAAAGGGTCAACTATGGGATTGCATAACGCACCAACCGAAGTGAACGTGGTAAGGGTGCTTATTGAGCAAACATGGACATTATTTATTTGCAAACTGGAGTTTTTTTGTTTTAATTGTTCTTCATCTACAAGTTGGAGAGGGATACAGGGAAATTGGTTCTGAATTTACTATAATATGAATATGAATTTCCCTCATGTGAGATGGCTCGTAACGGAACGAGCATAATAGGGAGTAGACAACAATCCTTGATTTTGCTTGGAGTGAAGCATCAACGATCTATAGAGGGGTAAGCCCTTTGTGCCAATGTTATGTCCACTGTTAAACGCTTTTCTGTTCAAGAGTTGGAAAGCCATCAAGTAGAATGGAAGATAAGCATCATTGCATCACGTCTCTTTGCTTGTCCCTTTCCTACGTTTTGAGGCCCGTGCAATGTTTGCATTTCCTATATGCTGATGCAGCTCGCAAATTGTACTATATTTCCATTTCAACTCATTTACTTTCCCTTTTGTGTCCTTACCGAGCCAAAAACCGCTCGACCTATGGGCATCAAAAAATATCAGTGTCAAATAACTGTCATAATAATTGCAGGTAAATGATTTTTGAGGGTCATCTTATTTTGTTGGCAAAAAAAGCCTACAAAATATCATTTTTTCTTGCTATTCAATCGATTGCAAATACCCGTTCAAAGTAGAGCGCATTAGTTACAAGCATTGGTACACAATCGATTATATGGTACGATAGTCGATAACTGGGCAGCAACATACAAACGTCCAGTACGGGATCATTTCTTCAGGACTTCTTCAGCGAAAACGGTTCAGCTCGTGCTCAAAGTTTTAAAGGCGGCAAACCTATAATTATCTAGCAACCCCGCAACTTTGTAGCGCATTAAGCCAATGGAACAGCCGTAAAAACGCACCATAGCTTAGTGCGTGCACACCAAAGCACGCATCCAACCGATCGAAGGGAGAGAAAAAAAACTCGATCCCAAACGTTTGAGGATACTCCGCATGTTGGATCATCTTTCCTGGACTGAAAATCTGACCGCAGCTTTGGGATCACTTTCCCGGAATTGTGTGCTATTTATTATTATTTAAAATCGTTACATCGCGAATGGTTTTAAGGCACGGTGCCGGACCGTACGATTAAGATACAGGACCCAATGAAATCGTCCTAAACGAATAACAACAAAAAACCATCCCAAAAGACACCCAAAATTTAAATGTGCGTACCCGCGGATACAGTTGGATGCACGGCCAGTGCGTATCATTATCCCAGCGTGTGCTCACGCTCGCGGACCGATTGATAGAGCGGCGTTCGTTGTTTTTTTGTTTTTTTGGTTTCCAATAAACACGCCCAGACCGTCCAGGGCTGGGTAAACAAAACAAACAAATCTACCGGTTGTCGACCGGTGGAGAAAGATAGGAAAATTAATTCATCACTCGACCATCAACGAAAGGAAAGGATTGGCATTCGGATGCAATGTTTTAGGACGCGCTGTTGTACTTTGCTCGTATGTTCTGGTTTGGGTACAGCATTGAGTTGCGTTTGAATCGTGGCCAAGGATCAAGCGAATTGAGTTCTCGTCCTTACACTTACACTTCGCCATGGCTGTCGGGAAATTTAATTGGATAGCAACAACATGAAAAGCCTTCCTTTAGTGCATCCATGTGTTGCGGACGTGACTGGATAAAATTTGTGCAGCGTTGTTTTCTACTGCTGTTGCAGTAGGTGATGATGGGTTTGATTGATGTGAAAGGATTTGGAAAGGATGGGATCTGCTTACGATTGAAGTCAGAGCTCATGTCATATTGATGGATGAATGTTAAACTATACTATCAGTTATAAATAAATGCAATGTTTAATTTTTATGTGTCAGAAAGGTTCGACTATTTCAATACACTATTCTTACATTTCTTACCGAAATCATATCAATACAATAACCCATTTTTATAATATTTTATTAAGCATCTTTATACTGCCTTTCCTTTCGTTAAGCCTTTCGTTGCCATTATTTGAGTATGGATGGATCTTCCAGTGTTATCCAGTATTATAGTTCCAGTGTTATGTATAGTAAATGAGAAAATTGTCCAGACATTAAAGTTTACAAAATACTAATAATTATAATCAAATAGATTTGCAAACTACACAATAATTCAAAGTCCAATTTCCAGGAGTCAAGTTGTTTTACTGATCATCGTTTTATGCTAAACTATTACAACGTTGCCGTTTTGTCAGGACGAGCCACGCGACTGGCACACGCGTCGGTAACACAATACAATTACCGTCGACAGCCTTACAAGGAACGCAGCCATGCGTAAGGCTATGGACACAACGGGCAGCCCTAGAGAGACGATCGTGCAACCATGTACACAACTCGCTCAACTCGAGCTGGAGTCCTTTCTGTTGTGGTTCATCCTGCACAGTGCTGTTTTCCCTCTTCTATTTTCCTGCCGTAAGACAGAACGAGCCAGTTGGAAAGCCACAGTTACCGAATGGACAGGGAAACCACATAAGGAACAGAAGGACAAGAGGAGCGAAGGGATCAAACGATCGAATGGTCGATTTTTTTTTAGAGAGAGGAAGAGTACGGAAGAATTGAGACGCTTTCGTTTATAAGTTTTGTTCTTTTCCGACATCTCGCAAGACAATCCGTTTTACACACGGCACACACCAGCACACATACGCACACAAAAGCCCAGGAAGGATTTGAAGGGCAACATATGTTGCCATTTCGGATGTAGAAGCGTACATTTCACTGGCACCCCAAACGGTGAACAAGTGACGCCTTATGCTGTCGATGGTTTTTCGTTGCCAGTTGACAAAAGGCGGTGTGCGGCAGTGGGAGAAGATCGGCAAACAGTTCCTGTTTCTTCCTTGGTCACTTCCGGGCGAGCTTCTATTGCACTTCAAGCGAAAGAGTAACAGACTCCTCGATCCTCTCCACCCCGGTCTGGTCATTCCACCCCGACTAAACCATCCATCCACTAACCGTACGCTGCAGGTATTCAATCGATCCCTGGCAGCGTTTCCCGGTACGCAGAAAACTTACCAATTCCTCTGATGATGCTTCTTTTGCGTGCCAGTAAATTATGGAACTAATTTTCGGTGATTTTGTTCGTCCGTTCGCTAAAATGCCGCACGCCAACGCTGGTGCGGTTAGGGCACGATCATGCTCAAAATTAAGTGCCTGTCTCGTGCCTGCGCCTGCTCACTACGAAACCAGCCAACACGTGCGCATATCGGGTACGGACAGATTTTTGAGACGGTCTATCTTGGTGTTCGTGCTATCATTTCCATTTTGATTGCTGTGCGATCTTTCGGCGCTATCATCCTTGTGTGCTGGGTATCCTTGCGATCTTCCTACGTCAAGCATCTGCAAACGGCGTTACGTCACATTAGTTCCAGTGGTCCACATGGCATCTAGGGACTCGCCACTATACCATTTGGCAAAAGATTTGTACACGAGACGCACGAACCTACCTGGCGTGTTGGCGTGTTTATCTTATCCACACTGCCTAGAAATGTTCGGTGCGTTTCATTGGAGATTCGACCTTACCATCTATTCCGTACCTTTAGTGTGTAAGGAGAAGGCATATGTTGCGCAAAAAAGGGCCATACGTTACGTGATGTTTGTTTTGATAGAATCTTCCCAAAACACATCACACCCACGTGCATGTGGTAAGGACGATGGGATCAAAGGGATTGGACGGTTTGTATTAGGCGGCAAAGGACTGTAACCCATCATTAGGTAGAATGAAGAATAGTCTTGACACCTTTTATGCTTCTGGTGGAGTCCTTGTCTATGGACTAGTTCGATCGGTAGAACTAAACAAAAGTTATGTCTTGTATCTGATAATTTTGCATGGGATTATGATGCATTTTTATTTTGTATACTTTCCTTTTGGCTGTAATAGTGAACGGAAAAACACTGCCCAGCAATTTTTCAATGTTTTCAAAAAGAAGATAATTATTCAACGCAGAAACATAAATTATCTAATATAAAACAAAAGAGCGATAACTATAAGGCCATTCTTCAATCTTCTTCAAAAAGCACAATCAATCAACTATAAAGAGGTCTTAGTCGGTCATTTCTGGCAATTTACTCGCAACAGGATAGTCAGTTTTGAGTGCGGGTGAACGATTCAAATAGGATTCGATCCTTCCGTTCTTTTTGATTACTTAGTTGCTTCACTATAAACTAAAAGATTTATTCGACATATGAAGAAAGATCAATGAGTAGCTTCCCTATAAAATACATTAATTTGAAATATGTATCAAAAATTAAACTTGCTTCATAGAACCAAAACAAAATGGTAATAAAATATTCAGTAGAAACAATAGAAGAAAACAAGAAAACAGGATAAATAATGAAAACAAATTTATAATTCATAGCCACATGTTATGCACATATAATAGAAAACGAAAACTATTTAAAATACTTTACATGAACATTTTTAAGGTAACCATAAATGGATTGTTGTTCTTTCTATTAAATTATTTTAAAACATCGTTCGAGTTTCACATTAATCGATCTTCTATTTAGCATTAAAACAACCTTCGATATGTACATCATTAACATAGCGTTTCATAAATAAAAACAAATAAATTAACTATTGCATCCTTCAGTCAGTCAGGCACGCACTGCATCCCGGGTGTCGTTTGAACACTCTAATCCAACAGTTCCGCCAGCGCACTTATGTATGATTGTGCCATTTGCAATGTTTCGTGTTTGGATAGCTGTCGATCATTTCCTAGCGATGGCAGATACTGACGCAAACGATCAAACGCTTCATTCAATCCCTTCATGCGCTTCCGTTCGCGAGCATTAGCCGCCAGGCGACGCTTTTTCCTCACAACAATCGGTACTGCGGCACCACGCTTAATTTTGATCTTTGCTGGAGCTGCCAGTGTAGCTGGGCTGTCACATTCCGAGCCGGCACTGCTGCTGCTACTGGTGCTCTCATCGGTGGTGAGACTTTGCAGAAGTCGTAACTGTGGATCTTCGTAAGCTGGGGACTGATTCCCGTTGTTACCGCTGGTGATGCCACTGGTGAAGGTTAGCAGTTCCGGACGTTGCAGAAAGATATCACTGTTGGTTGTATCGAGCAATGCTCCATCGCTGCTAGGTGACACTGGGTAGTTATGTCCGTTGAAGTAACTCTCTAGTCTGTTCTGTTCAAACGAAGATGAGCCGACAGCAAACTGCTGTCCGTAGTAAGAAGGAAAACTCTGCTGAAAGCTGAACACGTCTGCCGCACTCATGTTGTAGCTTTTCCACCTTGTCGTAAACTAGCGTGGACGAGAATTATTCCAAGACTGATCTGACTGTTCGAATCTGCCGTGCCTTTTTATACCTAGCCCTCACGAAAAGGTACATTGCATTCGGTTCTTTTCGAGCGTAAGTTCGTAAGGCTTCGTTTCCGAACGACGAGGTATAAACGAACCATACACTCTACCCGTAAAACGTGCCTTGAGGCTGTTGGAAAGAGAATTTCGGCTCGTTCTATTTGGGTGCTTCTTTTCCATCTTTCAGTGCTCGGATCGTTCCACGAACCTCTGAAACCTGAACGCGTGCCGTCCCTTCTGCACCAATCATCGAGTTTGAAACCGCACTGCCACTGCGCAGAAGTCATCATGGGATCCCCCGAAGGCATCGCAAGCCCTGAAAGCTCCCGTATATGCTACAAGAACGGGTCAAGGGTTGATCACATCGCGTACGGTTTGTTTTGTTTCATTTTCCAATTCCAAGCTGCAGCTTTTCATAATTCGGTTTCCCACGAGCTAAAGCAGAACTCCGAGATTTCATCAGCTTCCGTGCTTTATCGGAGTAAAACATATTTTTCGGGTGAGGCATTTTTGTGACTTGATTGAAAGGAAAAATTCCCACGAACGATTCTTCCCCTTTGACCCTGAAGATTTTGATGCCTTTAAGAAGCAAAAAACGAAACCACACTTAATTTGTTTCTTTCCCCACAAAATCATTGGAGCTACTTAATAAGGAGGCGGTACAGGCTTAGTAAGAGTTGACTCGGCGGATTCCGGGCTTCCAATATTTCCTGATCGTTGATAGGTAGGGCTGCCGCAGCCGGAAATTAAATACCGGTCGACCAATTTCCTGTGCCAATGTAGCCCAAAAAATTCGATTTTAAAAACCGGCTCACATTTCTTGTTTTTACAAATTTGTTTTGAACGTGCAGTTCTTTAGCGAGGAAGGATAATGCTTGGAAGCTTCCGTTTGGACCTAAGAGTGGCCTAATTTTTAACTAGGATAACATGCATTTCTTACGGCGTTTTTTTTGCCGCACACCTTTTAAACACATCCCTTTTTGATCTGACCGATCGGAACCGTCAGAAAACCACCCGTTCGTACCTGGTCCGTAGAGCATGATCCTTAAGGATCACCCCTCCGAAAAAGGGGCAGGTGTTGGTTAGATCGAACGCAGAAAATGCAAAACCGCACGTGCTGATCGTTGCTACCACTGCTACACTACGCACCTATCTGGTACGGAAAATCAAAATTCTCTTCCCATTTAAAGCTGCTTTGTGCACAGCGAACCGGAACCTGTCAAAAACCTCACAGCCGACACGGGACAAATGGGCGCACTCTCCGGGAACGGCAACAGTTCGAGGTTGTGGCACCGGACCGCTTCTGTCCCCGTGGTGATACTTTGATATTGATACGCACTGAGCGGATTATAATTTTATGATTATCGATTTGAACCCTTCGTTTGCGCCGTACTGAGGGTGCATAATTTTTCCAACCAACTTTATATCTCCATAGTACAGTTTTGACAGCGTGCAGGAGGTCTCTCGCGCCCAGCCGCTTCATTGTTCTGTCCGTCACGGGTCGGACCGTTTGGTGCCTGGGGATCCTCAATCGGTCAGCGAACTTGCGAATTCTTGTCGCCGAGAAATACCGATACAAAAGGCGCTCCAGAACAGGTGAGCCTGGTTGTATATCTTGTCACCAAGGAAAAAGGGAACCAACAAAACATCGAGAGATCCTAGAGACCCTTACTACAAAACGATACATGGTGACAGAGTGAAGGCATTTTTCCACATTTATTTATGATTCTCCTGCCCATTCTTCTTTCAAACAGCCGGAACAGTAGGAGGTTCGTGTGTGTGTGTGTGTTTGTATTTATTTGTTGATACTATCTTACCGGGCGGAGATCTGACGACAGAATGATAAACGGACACGGTGGCAAACTATTTCCCGAAAGTTCTCAAATTAAAATCCAATAAAACGCCTTTCTATGTGGCGCCATCGCAGAAATACATTTTTTTGTGGCGGGATTCTCATGAGTCTCACCTGCAAACCGATAGGTTTGTCCCGCTTTGGTGAGACAAACGCCATACCGGAGAATTTATTGCAACACAGCGACTGGAAGCTGTCCTAAAGTTTCGTCTCATTTCAGTTTCGGTTCACACACCAAAACGGTCCGAGAGTCGGTCAGGACTTTGGTACGACATGCAATGCCACCCACGAGAGTATGTCTCGTCGGTCGGTAAAAGGATTAAGGTGGGATCGATGTTATTCAATACCCTTGATCGGGATGCTGCGTGTACGAATTGCCAAGAGGAGGCTTAGCAACATTAGGCTACAGTGATGGTCGGCAAAAGTGAGCATCTACAAAAGCGGTGCTAAGAAGGGATAAGCATTTGAGAAGCAAATTGCAAACATTGAAAATCGGTTTGAAGCAGAAGCGGTTACACAAACAAAAGTGTGTGTTTGCCTTTTCTGTTTATGAAATTGCTTGTTATATTCTGAATGTAGTGGAGATTATGCTTGAGACATTATGCTGTTTTTTTAGTAGAAACGATTTATAGTTACAGATAAATTTTCCTTTTTATTTTTTAAATAAATTTTGCCTCTTGCATTGCGTAATAATGATTAAAAAATATACTCTATGCATACCTCATACTACTCGTACATTTTCGTCTGTAACTGTACGTGTTGGAGCCACCCCAGCGAACCTGTATTTACCTGCCAAACTAATTGATTAGCCTTTGTTTTGATACGTTCTAACACTTTCAGCAAAGCGTAAAATTCAACACCATAAAACCTTTATCCGTGTCCTGAGCGACCCGACGTACCCATACGCAACTTTCAACGGCCGCACATGCGTGAGATGTGCGTGTTTTAGCGCAACTAAGTGTTACGCCTTAGCCCATAGCAGACCGTTGCGCTAGCGGCTACGCATGGTAATCGAATCCCCCAATCGTCCGCTAACGGTTCTATCGTGGCCATGAACCTTCTCAGAAAGGGACCTTCCAGAATGAGGTCGCGTTAGGTTCTGGGGTAGTGTAAAGTTCTATTCTGCTGTCGCAAAATCCATACAGCATGGGGAATACATTTTTTTAAACTAACCTTTTTGCTGTGTCCATCTCTCCATTTTCTTGTCTTCTAGAAGGAATTACACTCTGATGGAGCTTCCGATTCGTGTGGGAAAAATGCCTCAGGAAGTCACTTTCCTATCGAGAGGTTGATGCCAGAAGAAGGGAAGCTTTAAATCACATCTTCCGTTGTTGGGGAAGTCCCAGAACGGCACGTCCTGTTAATTGCACGTACAGAACGTTCTGATCGTTTTTCCTGCTTCTGCTTGTATTTTTCCTTAGATCTTCATTATGTCATTCTTTTAAGCAACCTTTTACAGTGACATTTTTTTCCTTCTGTTGGACAATTCCCTCTTTAAAGCCCCCATCCTCCCCACCCCTTTTCCTATGGTGGTGTAAAAGGTGCATCCAGATCATCGAAAAGTTGCCCCCGGTAGATGGAAGCTCATGTTACAACTTCTGAATCTTGGGTCTCGCTAAGACCCCACACACTCTTGGTACATACCGTAACGTTCGATGTTTGTCCAAAACGTTAGCTGGGCGTATAGTGTAGTGCGGTTTGAGACATTTTCCGCTTTACTGAAAGTTTGCGGTCTGAACAAACGGCTTTAAACGCAGCAAAAAATATGCCCGAAACCACACACACGCAGGTGAGAGAACGTGCATGCGGTTTTATGGTTTTAACATTTATGGTCATAATTAAATAATGTATGAAAAAGTCACTGCTTATTTTTTTGTACGGGATGTACACGTCTGGCAATGGCATAATAATCCAGCGTGAAGAAAGCTTTTTTTCGCTCAACTACACGATAAGTGCATGCATCAAGCGCGACTTTTTTTGCTTATCAAATTCAATCCCGAAGAGACATATTTTTTGCTGAGTTAGACGACATGCAAATGCTTGCTGCTTGACAGATTGCTCTCGGTGCAGTTGAGCATCGGTTCAGCTGATTCCATCAAATGTACGGTAGCAGCCAGGCATCAAGTGTAGCTGGGCAAGCGAACAATAGCAACATAACTTCAGGAGCACAATTTTCCACTCCAATCATCCCATCATTTGACATTCGTTTCCGGGTGGTTTGGTACCGTTTCCTATATGGGATGGCATCTTGGTAGCATAAACTATGATTAAGCGAAACAATAGCTCCAATTATGGTTCTGACAAATCAGATCCGAGCTGCCACTGAGACAGTTACGATTTGTGCTCGTGTTTGCGGCAAGGCGACACGATCGAAAACTATAATTATAAATCAATTTCTGCTCGTCCTTGAAATGTGCCACTCTAACGTTTCTTCCGGACTCCCGAACATGGGGTTGGTTTCTTTTCTTTTTTTGTTTGCACCGCATTTAATGCACGGACAATCTTCCACTTCCTGTAGTGCGCACTCCGCTCAAGTGCTCTCGTTTTCTTCCGCTTCGCAATAATTTCCTCGCAAGCAGAGCACTGGCTTGGTCCATTCACACAGAGACACAGGTATAATCACAGGGGCACCTTTAATCGGGAACCTTTTTTTTTTTGGAGCACAATAGCTGAAACAATTATTTTCAAATAAATACTACGGTTCGGTTTGTGCAGATTCGCGTCCGAGGTTATCGAGTACCCGGTTGTGTTTGGGTATGTTTTATTTCCCTCAATCTAAAAAAACACCTCTTCAGTGTGTCTACCTGTTCCGGCAGGATACGTGTTTCTCGCACTTTCCTTTCCAACACTTGTTCTCGATCGGTGGCAAAAGGTAATTCTTAAAGTGAACGAGTCAAAGAAAATAGAAAAAAAATCCTACGCGATCAGGTCCTTTCAGTAAGGATTTTTTCGTATGATTTTTAAATTTTGTTTCCTTTTTATTTTGCTTCTACGCATCCAAGTTCTCTTCGAGACAGTGTAAATTCGGAATAACTTCAAAAAAATGGAAAAAAATACATAATCTCAAACCAACAACAACCCCCGCAGTGATGTAACGTTCGACCCAAAGATTTCGGCCCACCAATTTCAATGGGAATGTAACCAATTTTCCGACGCGTTTTCTTGACACAAGGTACAAATATTATTTCTTTTTCCTGCTCTCCTTCCCACATCCCTATCGGAGTGTAGGAGTGAATTGCCAAACAGTTCTCCTCTATCTCGTGATAGAGATTTTATTTCCCACAACTAGCCACACAACGCCGCCGGTTGCGGCGGCTAGGACAAAACAAAAGACCCACAGATTCGGGTATTTGCTAACGCGGAGACTTTTGATATTTGCGGTAAGCGGCGGTTGCGCGTTCGGTACCTTAGAAGTGTTTACACTTTATGATATAGAGGCGTTTATCCAATAGCAAGAAAACACAAAGAAAAAACGTTCCATCCCATAAAAAACTCACCAAAAACGATTTTCATTGAGCGTGTTTTGATGGACAGAAAACGGAAGACTTCAACGATACCACAAGCGACGAACCTGTCCGTTTGAATGTACGGCCTTCAATATTGTATTCGAAAACTGTTCTAATGACAGGTAGCGAAAGGATAACAAAAGGATACACCACTTCTAACACGCTCGCCCAAAGCAGGACTGTGAGACAAAGGGACATCCAACCCATTCCCGGAGGCGCTTGTTAAACTGGTCGATCTTATCGAGCGGGCCATGGGAAAAAAACATCTTGAACCATCCTTTTGCTTCCTACCACCGATTTGTAGGCGTGATGTTGTCGAGAAACCACACTAATCTTATCCGTTAGCCATGCAACCAAGTGACAAAACCAGTGTCCTTCTCACGAATCCGACAAGTGAGCATCAGCTGAGCTACATACTTTTCCGGCAATAAAAGCGCAATAAAAGTGTAAATTTATTGGCCGGTTACTTTTACTTTTACAACCGGTTCGATGGTTTGGTTTCTTTTCCTAACCAACCAACCAAGTCTTGCCTTGCCTTTCAAATTCGATTTCATTCATGATTTCATTCGATTTCTGGCAACTTCCGTTTTTGCTCAACCGATCGAGAAGATCGTTTCGACTTCTTAATACTGTCTTGTTTTGCGTCACGTGTTTCTTTTTTTCTTAGCTGCTTTGTGGTGAGAACTCGAGCTGAATGGGATTCTCAGAAGATCCAGAAGCTCTAAACTGTGCCCACAACCGAACCCAGACGCCAGCGGATCGTTACAGTTTGATTAATTCGATCATCGAAGAGGTTGGGGATGTTCACTGCTCCAAACGTCGGAGATTCAGAGGTGAGAAAGCCTCTTTAATAGTGTTTTTTTTTTTGTATTTCATTTTACAGCCTGCGAAGGAATGGCTTACACATCTTACTAAACCTACACTCCCATTTGTCTCAATTGATCACAAAAGAATATTCCACAATGAAATGTATTTCAGCTGACGAAACGAAGATACGAAAGAAAAAGTGCATAGCATAAAGATAAACTTTGTTTTTCGAACTCGCTAACTAAGAAAGGGAACAGTTTAGAGACACTTTGTATCCTTAAACATTCGACAAAAGATCCTCATCATCAGACGATTTTTCATGGCCCACCCTCGGAATGAATAATTCGGCGATGAACGGTGTAGAAACTTTTGGATTCATTTGAGCTGCTATTGTTGAAAATAGGATGCATCATTTCTATTTCATGCAAAAACGATAACTCCCTAAAGTCTTGCACATGCATACAAACTTTCGTTTTACCGTAAAACTCCTTTCCCAACAGAAAGGTCAATCAACTTAAGTTTTTTTTTGTAATTTTCGCGCTGGTGTTTCCACTAACGCTCCACCATCGATCCGTCTAAATGAAGACATCAGTAATCACTAATACGACAGCGGTCACTCCAGTCCGCGAGAAGATCGGCGCACGGTGCGAATCCGAATCACTCATAACTCACGCGGCTCCCGGTACCCATTAATTAGCACGTCAGTGTGTGGCTCAGCAAATCAACCCTTGGAATCGTACTCAAAGACGCTCCTCACGTTTGTGTTGTTTGTTTAACGCCTCCTAATTTGGAGCCCAAGGATGTTTGTGAGAAATCTGGCATCGCTGAAGATAGTGGTCGCAAAAAAGCCTCTCCGACGGGCGCCGCTTTATGATGCAGTTTTACATCGATTTAGATTTTCCCTTTATGAGTGACTTGTTTCTTTTTTACCTTGTCTCGCCTGTGGATCCCTTCTGTGCCCGAGAGAAGTATTCTAGGAAATTTAAGCAAACAAGAAGCATGTTACCCTTGAAGGGCTTCGCGACAAGGACTGCTTTCGGTTTGAGCTTTTTTTGCTCCAATTCGATGAAGATTGGATGCTATTTTTTTACACCCAAAGATTATCATTTTGTGTGAGTGAGTAGCGTGTTTTTTCGTTTATAGTTCTTAATTAAAGGAGATGCTTACGTTGTGGTTTGCTTAAACCGCAATAACGCGAGCGGCAGCATCCAGCATGCAGAAGGAACATCTGTCAATTTTCCTAAGCGTGTGCCTCGTGCTGACTATAATGGTGAAAAAAAAAAATGGAAAAATTCGATAAAAAGAGAGGGACAGTTTTATGAACTAATTCTTATGAGATCTTATTGTTAATAACTTAAATAAAAAATTGGATTCCTTATGAATTAGACGGGAAAAAATAAAAATAAAGCAACAAATATTGAAAAGTGGCAATGTGAAATGCTAAACAAGATAAGTTTGGTTCACAATAGATTACAGTTAAATTATGGATGCTATTATAACCATTAGCAATGGTGGAAATCTCAACGGATTCATCACATGACTGATGGTTCCATCATGACTTCCTACATCTTTAACCACTCATGATTAACTGTATTTTTCTTCCTTTTTCCTCTAGACTATTTTCTGAATAATAACCGATATGCTTCCGGTGCTATACAGTGATCGAGTGCGCTATGTTGCCAATTGATTTCACGGTAACCTTTTATGCTACTAGCCTAACGGTATTACGCACACATACAGCTCTCGCTTCCGTTTACCAACTTTATTCGCTTTCTTTTTAATCTTGCCGATGAAGGAAACCCTTGGATTTATGTTCCAAGGCAATATGGATTGGTGTGCTTCACCTTGGCTTGCTGTTTACAAACAAGCGTTATTAACTGAATTTGAAGTAATTAATTCGATCCTATCCTCCGATGATCCTGCCACTGTTCCGTACAACCCAGGCAACTAAAGACGGAAATCAAATTTTCCACCTATTAATCACGGCCCCCTCATACATGCGCCTGTTTGCTTTTGTTAGCTGTAGCATTTTTTTATGTTTAAGGGACAGCTCTGCATCCGGTGCTCAACTACAGAAGCATAAAAATTGTGTACAAAAATAACACTTTTCTTGCGACCAAAGGGCATACGCATTATTTTTTCAATATTACACAAATTTGCTGCTCACCGAGGGGCTTCTTTTACCTGTTGTGAGGTTTAGTTTTCCTTGTTCGTTGTGCCTAGCCTATCCGCACCGTGATGACCAGCTCTCTCCTGTGCGCAATATTTGTCAAACACGAGTGCAAAAGAGGACCGAAAACAAAACACCAGAGGCGACCTGTCAGCAAGTGAAAGTGAAGACATTATTCTACCCGACGGAAGGACATCCTTCCTGGAGAAAACAGAAAAACATGCCTTCAACCCCTTTTTTTTTCTTGGGCATCCTTGTAACGTGTGGTATGTTTTTCTTTGTTTTGTTATCTACCACTATGACTAGGGGCAGCAAGGCACATTCAGGACCAGCAGCAGAAATGTACGAATTAAAAAACGATCAATGTGACAAATGGTAGTTCATTTGTTCTGCCCCGCTAGCGCCAACCTTTTCTCTTTGGCGAGATGACACTATCACCTTGTAGTGATCGGTCGATTAGATTTCGAAAATGATCAAGTGTCGTGCAACCTTCCCGGAAGCACCCGCACACAACTGACTCGAAGATGGAACAAACTGTGCAGAAGATCACGATAACAGACGAATAAAACAAGCTCAATAGGGCCAGGAGAAAGTGCTGAAAACATGATTCAGAAGAGAAAATTCATCCTCCTGATCATCTCTTACGCATATTCGTAGTTGGGTCGTTTCTTCCTTTTATTCTATTTAAATCAACAGTAGCAATACCATTTGCATAAGAAATTTAGAGCACGCGCTCAAGTGGCCACTTCAGTATGATCGCATTAATCCAATCATTATTCTCCAGAAGCTGCACACCGAAGAGTGATACATGATGCTCTCAATTCAATTATCACGCCCCACAAAAGGGATCATTTTATTGGAGCAATTACGAGCTGCTTACGCTGACATGTGCTTAGCTTCCGAACGCAACCCGAACCTCTACCCACCCAAATATCCAGAGGCGTCCAGAGGCATCATGCGGTAAATCGAGACCATTAAAATGCGTCCATTGTTCGACGTATCGTCACGGTGGCCCAATGGAATAGTGGCAATAGAATGGAATCCGAGAGCCAGCACCAGGAAACGGGAACTACCGAAAAAGTGTTATCCAAACAGCGACCCTGGATGACTAGAATGAATTTACATAATCTCAATGGGCAAGCAAGGCGCGCGAGAGGCTCGCGATCGAGGGCATCCAATCGAGCTCGATGCTCGATGAGAACGGTGATGAGAACGACGCTGATGATGATGATGGTGATCAGGATGATTAATCGCTTTCCCGCCGTCCAACGCCGTCCGAAAGAAAGCACACCCATCAACGATCACGGGTACGACGGCCGACTTCGCTCCCGTGCTCATCACACTAGTGGCACCGTGGAGCAGGGCGTTTTGTTATGATTATTTTTATTGTTATTCTAACAAAAATAAGAATTTCGAAACCTCATCACAATCGAGCGAAGATCTTCTTCTGTGATCCACTCCTGAGCTGGACCACGAAAAAGCCGTACCACGGGATGCCGTGTCCACGCTGAATGAAGCTGAAGGAATCAAACAAAATCCTGCTCTAGTGGGTGCTCGTTTACATACTTACGAATGTGCACAGTGCTCTTCGAGCGTGGTTACCCGGTCCTCATTTGTGCGCCTACCCAACCCTGCCAACCTTCCAACGCGGTGGAGCTACTTGAACTCTATGGAATCTCGTTCTCTGCGGCTTCGCACCCGTTTAGCTTACTATGGCTGGTTCGATCGGTTACTTCAATTTCATCACGTCAGTACAGTGCGGACTTCGCATCCCGAGACTCGTCCACATTCTTTGATTCTTCGTATCAGTGTGCCTCACTTGAGTGGACCCACTCTAGACGGGGCTCTTCTCGGGGTACTCAGAAAATTGTCCGAAAAAAGGCCTCCATCAGAAAGGGGAACCGCTCAGGGAAGCTCAGGGGAACCGTCAAGAAATCGGCATATTCCAACAATGTTGGCATGTAGACCAGTATCTAGAACGCAGACCGAGACGAAAGTGTCGTGGGGACTGTGTGAGTAAATTGATTCCCAAATTTATGGTTTTGATCCAGCACGCCACACTTTCGATTGCACACGGCATGATTCTGATCTTGGCCCATTGCACGGCTGGCTGGACGGATTCAGGGTGCCCCGAGGCTATTTGATTAGCTTCTGCACACACCGGATACATCCCGACAATTTGTGATGTTTACTTCTGCGTTCAAATTGCCCTGAGGTGCCAGTAACCGGTCGGTCCAACGCACGCAATTCCCATGCTTAGATGATTTGCATACGTAATGAAAGTGAATCAGGAGTCCGTGATCCGATCGAACGATACTGAACCGACATTAAAAGGGACCGGTACGACGCCCGATTTCGAATGATCGAGTGCACCCTGAAAACCCCGCAGGCCTTAGCCGTTGCTGAAGAGCACTCGTAGCGAGACCTCAAGAATTCGAATGAAGGATGAATTCTATCCGGGCATAGCATCCGAGCCAAAAACAGTACCTCAACAGGGAATGCTTTCAACAGTTTTTTTTTTCAATTTCAAGCGCTCTGTTTATATCCACTGGAGTCAAGAATTCTTCCTACGATGAAGAGCCTTCTTTTTGTGTTCTTTAGAAATTTGAAAGTTTATTAGATCTCATTTTAAGAAGGATGCACCGAAATCAAACCATTATTATTAAAAGTTCACGCAATGGCATATGGCTACTGGGGCACTGTACCGGAGGCGTTATCATCACACCGGCCATAATACAATTCACGGCTTCGGTTCGGAAGTCGTCTGTGGATGAAAGAACCTGTAGTACATCGTACCAACCAGCATCAGCGAGAGCGTCGTCTTTGCCACCTGTAACGTTGGAAAACCGAGCAGAACCGTCGTGATGACGAACTTTTGAAACCACAGGTTTACCATAGGCTGCTCACAGGAGCTCCGTTGTATACTTACATTCGCTCGGCCACGTATCGTGCGGTTGTTAAAGTATCGGGACCACCCGCGAATCGACGGATCATCGATCGGTATTCCATCCTTATCGGTTTTAAGCTTGTGCTCGGACATGCTTTTTAATGTTGTACAGTCTGCACGGCACACAGGGGGAAGAGATCTGTTGGTAAGGCTTGTCAAAAGCTGGTGTTGATACAGAGCATACTGCGATATTTTGCTGATCCCTGCGCTTGTGCAGACGAAGGGAAGACGTTTTTGCTGTTGCCTAGCGACGGAACGAGTTAGGATCAGTAATAGAAGTAGCATCGACATGGTACGCCCTTCGCTTGCGCGTTTGCTTGGATCACAAGGAAGATGGGAGGAAAAGAGGGAAAGTGAAGACATCCTCAGCGGACAGGCTGTTTCCTGGAAATGCACCTTTTTCCAGCAGGAACCGAAACTACCACCTCAAAGTCATCAAAGTCATCTTTGCAAACGATGACGTTACTGGGCTAGTGTGACCATTCCCTTGACCCAAGGAAGGACCCATTTTTTTGTTATGTTCTGGTGTTACTCAAGCGGAAAAGGCTTCTTTGCTCGCGTCCCGTTCCTACTCTCTGATCGCTTCCCACTCCTCAACCTCGACTCTGGTGCCGTACTGGACCAACTGAAATTTGATCGATTTTTTCGTAACCTCGCACTGAGGCATATTTGCGCCTGGGAGCTTTTTTGTTTTTTTGGCGTAATACGTTAAAGCTTGGACTGCTTCTGTACCTGGTGTGTCGTTGTTTTTTTCTGTTGTCTTCAGCACCCATTGCAGACGAAGGACGAAGAAATTAGTCAAAAAAATGCATGCGCACTTTGCCCAACGTTTGATTTCGATGCAAAAGCCCTTCGATGTCAAACATTAAACTCCAATTACTTGGTAAGTTCTAACAACACCACCTGTGGCGTGCTGCTGTGCTTGTTTTTCGTTTGCTCTTTCAACGTTTGCCTAACCCATTCTCTCCCATCCAGCACGTGCGGTTTTAAGCGTTATTAGTGTCGCTGGTGGGCAAACATTCATTATGTGTGGAATGGCGTGCAAATAAACACGGCACACACTACATTGTAGCAGCTCTCTAAGCTCTCTCCCACTAGCAGGTACAGAGCATCGATCAGTCCACCCCAAAAAACACAAAAAATAACCCAAATGCACACCTTTAACGTGTGATTAAAAGCTACTCACCTTCATACAACAACGCCTGCCTTCCGCGATTTCCAATGATTGATGACACAAAGATAATCCAAATCCTACAATGGAATCTCGTCCTGCTCAAACTATGTTATGTGAATTCAATGAGTAAAACCACGAGAGTATTTGAACGCATTTGAGCAAATTCATTTACGCGTTTATTGCAACGTTTTGCGCTAACGAGACCACAATGTTTGATCAGCGCTGAATTAGTGACGTCTCATTTGGCAGCTGAACGTTCTAAACCACACACAGTTTATCTGTAATTTGACACACCGTCGCATTGCCCGGTGTCGGTGTTTTGCTTTTGCTGCTGCAGTTTGTGAACCCTTGTCGGTGAAATGGGCAGACAATTTGTAGCAGTCTGTGCAGTGTTCACTGAACACAAACTGTACTGGTTAGAGTGGAATAAAGAATATCGTTGATAGGAGTTCTTCTAGTTATGCCTAATGTGTGTCATGCGTTGCAGTACTTTAGGGGCAATAACATTATTTTCTAATAGATCATGTGGCAAGTGGGAAGCTTATTGCGCATGGTTATTGTGAAGATCACTAATGGATATTAAACAAGTAGATAATATTGATAGTATAATGATTTCATGATGATTTAATGTTGATTAATTTTCATTAAGGTGCATGATTAATTTCATAAAAAACTTAAGAATATCAACTAATTATAACAAATAATCAACAGTACAATAAACCTTTCAAACTCCACTGTGTAGTATTAACAAATTCAAATGCTAGAATAATAATGTAATATTTTAATAACTTTAATGCTTCAGAAGCTAATCGAATCAAACCAAATTTTCGGAGTATATGAACGCTACAATTGAGTACAACTGTAAACATTATTGATTTTATTTCCATAATTTATATTTTACTACAATTCACTATTCAAATACTGTACCATGATACCTGAATGATCCAGCTGTTTAATCTATGACCGTAAACCGTAAAAATAAATATAATTTTTATTACTCCGCTGAATGAACGTCATCATTCAGGGTAAAACTTCCCGCCAAGTCAATCGAGACATCAAACCCGATCGACCCGACCCGACTACAAAGGGATCAATGGCGCTATCTAATCATAATATGGCTTCAATAGCCCAAAAACCCGACGACCATTAACAATTTCACACAACCATTACGGTAACGATTCCTTGTAATTTAAACGGCGCCCGCAACGCCATCGGTCGACGACATTCACGGACCACCCGGATGGATGATTTCTAGTCACGAACTACCATTAAACCAAATTTCCCTTCACTGTCCAATGTAAATAACGCTAAACAAATCCTTCGCGTGAATGCAACACAACACCGAACGAGTCCTGGCTCGAAGCTGACCGTACGGCAAACCCACACCAAGCGCCCCGTTCTCTTAAGGTATTAAAATTTTATGTTTATCGTCTCTAATTTGTTGAAATCATATCCTCCCAAAAAGGATTGGAAAGCGATCAATGGAATGGTTTCACCTTCGTGCTAGGTAAACGTATCCTTTTGCCGAGATCCTTTCTCGCTAGCTAACCCATTTTTGATCGACTTTTCTCCGTCGCGATCCTTGTGATCATAAAAACTGAGTTATTAATCTCTCCTCCGCCCTGGGGGCGGGAGAGAACAGTGGATGGTGGAAGAACTAAAAGAAAGAAAATTGGAATGTTTATTTTTATTTTATTTTTTTTGAAGAAATATTAACAAAAAGCAATCCTTCCACGAGCGATTCGAAAGAATCGCCGTAAAGGACGGAACGATCGCACTAGCTTTTATCGCACTACGGAGCGCGGTGCAACCCTATAATTATTATCTGCTTCATGTTTGCTTTACCTGGACCACTAGCCACATTCGCCAGGTCCTTTTCCCTCTTCGCCCGCTATTCATGCTCAGTCTAATCAGGACACAGGCACGGCAAGCTGAGAATTGTGTTTGCCGATCATTATTACATCACCGCGAGCTGTAAGTGCGTGAGACGAGCGGGCCAATCAAACGACATTTTCCTAAATCGCTAAAACAAACAATTCTAACCCACTACTTCACTGCCTGCCTTGCGGTTACAGCTAATCCTAAGGTTGGCAGCTCGTTAACAAGACGCAGCACGTTCGCGAATTGTCTCAATTATGTCTTCGAAATTTGCGCTAGGTGTCGGTTTGACACGCAAATGTGCCGAGTTTCGGGCGAGTTGGGCACACATTCCTTTGCCGTAACCGGTTGCGTCACACTCAAAACACAAGCGAATAATACGCCTTTGTTGAGTGAGATTCAATTAGTTTCAACCTTTCGTGCGCATCGCTTTCGGGACGCTGCAAAAGAAAGTGCACCATTTGTACATAATATCGCCAGAACAGATCGATTCGACGTTCTGCTAACGGAGGTAGTGCCATGCGAATTGCCTACTTTCTGGCGAAGTCGACATTCGCGTTCACGTTGGGCGTTGTCGTCGGTCGACCGGAAGCTTGCGCGTTTTCGCTTGTATCGTTTCTTTTACGTGGATGCAAAACCGTTGCTTCAACTAGATATGAATTAAGTCGGAGAAGTAGAATCTCACTTTTCTGAAACTAAGCGATGAGACCACTACTCCACTTATTCCATATCGTGATATTTGGTCACTCCAGTAACAACGCAGCAACAACGCTGATGAGTCACGTTGATTTCACACCACCATTCATGGGTATGAAGTAGATCTGACAGCATAGGGAAAGGCTCTGGCGGGAGCAGATGTGGACCGAAACGGCTGGCACCTCACCTGCTCACCGAGAGCCTTGGAAAACGTGGTCTGTCTACGATCTAAAATACCCACGATCGTAGCGTGAACGTGTATGTTTTGTGTGTGCAGTATCGAACGCACCATTTAATCCGTGCGTAGCTGTCTTTTGCGTCGTTAATTCACTCACATCTTATCAAAACCGCACGATATGACATGTGCACTTCACCTTCAGGCTACAACAAACGCACATAGATCGCCGGACTCGAGTTGAGCACAATCGTTTCACCGTAATGATAACACACTTTCCTCTCAAAACCCTTGCCACATCAGCAACAGTTCAATCGTTCCAACGTGACACACCGGAACAGGTGCTCCGGTCCTGCCTACACTAAGCGATCCACCGTAATAAGAGCATTTTAAAATGTACACAGCTTTTATAACCGATAAACGAGTGATTTTTTGTATGCGGCTCGCGTCACCTTCCATATCGAACAGCCAGTCGATACAGCTAAGCCCCGTGTCTGTGGCCAGATAGAAAGAGAGAGGGAGAGAAAAACCTTATCAACGGACGTTTCAGGATCGTTCCACTGTATCACACACGGGGGATGAAATCGACCATTGATCGATAGCGAAATGGCCGCCCTTCGGTTAACGTGCTGGTAGTGGTACGATGGACACGATCTCGATGCGTTATCAATCGTTGTTGAAAGTTGCGTACCAATACACCGAGCGGAGATATATGTAGGTCCGGAGACCTGCAGCAGATAAAAATGACTCAGTGTCGATGTGAACGTGCCATCGATATTTATACACATCATGTTTGTGCAGTACCCAATCCGTTCACCTGGGGTGCACCTCATCCACAACCTCTGACACCCTTTACAGGCCAATTCCTACCCTAGCGCTATCCTGTGTGAAATCACCGATAAGGAAAATCGCTCAACGTCACCCCAAATCAACCCTCCGTGGGGCTCTATTTACACCTCGCACTCTCTATTCCCTGCCTGAGTCATGGGAGAGGAGGAAATAAGGGCGTTTTTTTAATCTTTTGTGTGTGTACGAGGTACGCACACAACCATTCCGTTTCCGAAAACTATCAACGATAAGCGTTCAACGTTCTTCACGCAATGCGAACGTCCACATTTTATGGCCCACTGATTTAAGTATGAGGCAACACCAAGAAACATACAAATGTTTGTACTTGTCACCTTTTTCGGTAGTTTTAGCGGCGGTCTATTGGCATAGAACTTGCATTGCGAAATTAAGCCCAGCAAACTGTATCGATGGTCGTACGATGTGCGATGCGCTCACTCGATCACAGTTGCGCCATGAGTTGCAGGTTTTCGTGCCGTACAAACACAAAACCTCCCACACGCATATGTAGTGGTACAAGCACCATTGTAGTGGTACTGTCCGGATCTAGGGAATATTTTGTGAAGAATTCATGCCGGATTACAAGAGGAAGTGATGGACTTTATTTGTTACAACAGCAAAGAAGAAGATCCGTTTTGAGGTTTTCCGGCATTCATTGGTGTTTATTAACTGTCGAGACCATTGAACATTGCAGAAATAAGTCATGACATTGCGCAACTACGCACCCATCTTGGGAGAAATGGCTGAGGAAGTTTATGTTTTTTTTTTTGGAGTGAGCTTATCGCAATTCTACGCAACATCGGCCGGATGCTTGTGCAACTCTCCCGTCCTGGCAAGACGGCTAATGGTTAAATGCAAGGTGTGAAGACACAAAGCCCCAAAGATAACGGCTTCCTTGGGCAGGTAACGCTGTATCGGGACCATATATCGGACCAGGTCAGCGCTAGTCTATAAATTCCGTAATCTTCACCGCACAGAACGCGCACAGTCCATGGCTCAGGTGCAAAGCTGCTCAGTAATCCACACAGAAGGAATGTCTTAATACGTGGCTTTATCTTCGGGATACTTATCGCGCACATAATACTAGCAAAATGGATCCTTCTAAAGCTAGGACGCACGAGACAAATAAAAAACATTTCAAAACAAAAACAAAAAAAAACTAAATTTGTCTAAAGTCAAAACCAACGAATTTGGCAGGTGATTTGAATGTTCAAAACTAAATATGGATTTTTTAGTATGTTTTATAAATATTTTTGCTTGCCATCTTTGTAATTTTTTTAAAACCAAACCTTGAAACATCAAGTTTTGTTTATTTATTAACTTGCAACTTGTATTGCAATCAGCGTTAAGTACAGCTGTAAATACAAAATGGCGATATTAGATGCAATCATTCCAATAAAACATTATCCGCGCTACCATCCCCAGAGTATGGGGCATTTTTGGTGAAACTTCCAGCCCGCTAGAAGGTGCTTTCGTGCAGAACGGTACCACACCAACTAACAAAAAAAAAGAAATTCCTTATCAATGTACCAAATGATTGATACACAGCGCTACCATTTGTTTCCCGCATGCCTGTCTGTGCCCGAGAATTCCGTCCGCTAGTATTGCGCAGCCGTCCCTTCTTTCACGTGCAGCGCAACAGTACACTGCCGGGCACCCTTCAACTCCCGGCTGGGCCACAAGGTGCACCTTAAATAAACAACGGACGCAGCGTACCTGAGCGGCATCAGCACACTGATAAGATAAACGGAGCTCGGTTGGTTTTTTTTTCTTCTATTCATCTCCATTCTTGACGTATCGGGTGGTGACAAGAGTTTCTAGGGTTTAACGGCCACCGAACCCCCGAATAAAGTTGACGATACGACCGAACATTGATCGGTACGGTAAGAACGTCTTCCGCAAGCACGTTACCACAATCAATTAGGCGTGCGCTTACATGTTGTTCACTGCAACTTTGTGAAGTTGCCATTGGGAGGCCATTTCGTTGTTTCAATTCTCGCCCTTCAATTTCGTCGGTACACGTTGCACAATGAGGGGCTTATGAGTGGATTAATTGTACACCATTCGATAAGATAGCTGTTCACAAATCAATGTAAACCCTACCTTGAGCTTAATCTACTTTCGTACATCAGTGACGGCTAAAGTAAGCTGCACAGGAAAGATAAGGCGGATTTCCAGTCAGGCGGTATATTTAGCATACTTGGAACTACATATTTTGCCGGAATTTGATTCAGCCTTTAGACTTGCAAGGCTGAACGAAAGTTACTTTAAGGAAGTTTTCTTTCGAAATGTATCAATGCGTTCCAGGATGATTGGTCACCGGAAGTTTCATATATGCACCTTCGGTACATTTGGACAGTATTCTTACACATCTTTACCACTATTATTCGTCATTTCATTTATTTCGCTTTCATTCGAGGAAAAAAACATCAATACTCCATCCTACGGGAGAGCGAAAACATGTACAGTAGAACGTAAAACAACGTATACGGAACATCAATAGAAGTGAGAAGCGGGTTCGATCGTAGTCGCCACACAAATGGAATTAACCATACATTCCACAGCCCATCCAGTAAGTGAAGTCGATCGAACCTTAACCGCAGATATCTCCGCAAGCGTCTGCCACACAGCACATCCAAAACTGGCAATAATTTACATCCGATTTCTACTAGCAAAAGTGTACATCCATCTATCATTTCCAAAGTGTTTCTGCAAACTACATTTGATTTTTGTCGAAAGCGGAAAGCCGTATAGCAGCACATTATCCCGACCCTTTCCGTTCGGGCTCGAGAAACCCTAAGCTGCGGCTCTTCTTGAGCTCCTCGTTACGTTCGCCACTGCGACGAAAACGGTTACAGATAGCCTGTACGCTACCGGACTTCTTTAACGGTTCTCCCTCACCATCACGGCCATCAGGCTCGTCCTCTGGTTCGCCCACTCGGTGTCCGGTTCGTAGCGGAGATCCAAGACTCTGCGCACTGCCCATCTTTGCTGCCGCCTCGCCACTTATATCCACCATCAGGCTCTGCCGACAGAGTGCCGAAATGGCGTGCATCTTACTGAGATCCTTACTGCTGCGACGGAGCTTTACCTTCCGTAGTTTTGAGGCGAGATTCGAAAGACCTCCGAAACGACTCCCACTGCTACTGGCTGCAATGGATCCATCTGCACCTCCCGCTACACCGGAAGCACTGGCCGTACTGATACTGTGTCGTGATAGCGATCCTGCTGCACCTTCCCCTTCGATGTACGACGATCCTGACTCGTTGCGGCGCAACGTAAGCGACTCGTCATGGTCGTTTAAAGCCCGTGCACCTATCACACCCGCACTGGCACTCTTCATGAGCAGAGTTAACTCTCCCTCCACCACACTGGATGAAGCCGTACTGGTTGCACTGATCTGGCTAATGCGATTGCTCCAAGCCTCCGATGTATCCGAACCCACACCACCTGATCTACTGCCTGTAGGAGCTCGCAGGAACTCTTCTTTCGCCTTCTTTAGCTTCAAGGCACGCTGGCTAAGGGGAACCAGAATGCTGCGATTCTCTTCCAACGGTGTCGTTGGAGCAGATTTCGAGAATTCCGACCGTTGCTGTTCGAGATTCAGCCTTCGTCTTGCGATCAGTCGTGGACTAGGCGGTTTGAGAGCTTTGGACGAGATCAACACCTCCGTAACGCACTCCTCGTTAGGTACGGATCGACATCGCGTGTACTTTTCACTGCGGGTAGATGCCTTCTTAATACTGCCCGTGTTCGCCCCAGTTGCTATGGGAGACTCGGTACGTTTCTTGTACAGCCGTTCCTTTCTGATCGTACCCGTTGTGTTCGTTGCCGTTTGACATGATATCGAGCTCGAAATGCTTGAAGACAGCTCTTTCGTAGCTTCCTGTTCACGTGTCCTTTCCAGCCGAGATAAAGTATCGCGCCTTCGGAGACTATCACATGCAAGGAACGTCCCATGCTCGGGGGATGGTTCCTTCTCAATATGTCCAACTGCTAACTCACGGTGCTCCAATACATTCTTGCTAGTTCCCTCGATCTTGCTGGCACTAAATGATTTAACCACCCTCGTGCGATCGCGATCGTCACCGAAACCACCGACAACCGTACCGTTTGGTCCACTGCATGCCAATTCTTTTTCTTCTTCAAGCTGCTTCAAGGACTTCCGCAAACTACCAGCACTGGCCGATTTCGAGAGCTGTATCGTTTCTTGGTACTTTTCTGTCTGTTTACGCACACGTCTATCAAGTACCGGCGAACGCCACGCAACCGGAGAACAGGATCCGGAACTGTGTGGAGAAGCACCGCTCTTTTCGGTCGTTAGACGCTGATTGTACTTGGCAATCATTAATCGTATATTGGGGGACAGTTCCTTGTTCGGTGCCTTCAATGCATCCATTCGTCGCTGCATGCTTGGAGATTGTGGCAATGGTGGTAAATTTGTAACGATTTTCTGTTCCTGACTCGGTGCTAGGACAACATTTACCACCGTTTCGGGTGCGTCGTTTCGATCCGATGCACCAGATCCGGACTCCAGTTCCTGGCTAAAGGCGACTGGTTGATTGATGCTTCCGGAACCCTGCATTGATGAGCTATCTCTATCGACCGTAGTGAAGATTTTGCGTTTAGTTTTCACCAGAACACTGGTCGGGCAGCTAACTGCCGTTTGTTCGGCCACGGTCGGGTGCGTTGCCTCCAGCAACTCAACGCATGTTTCGCGAGGGGAAATAAGGACATCATCTCCGGTAGCTGCTGCCATTCCGATCGAAGCGTTTTGCGGCTGTGGCCGTTCTACTTGCTCGATCTTTTGTCCCGGTTTTATTTTCAACACGTACACTACATCTTCAGTAGTTTTCTCGACACTGGTCGCAGGTGCTGTGGGCAGCTTTTCTGTCGAATCTGAAGCGGATTTTTTCGCCCGACTCGTTTTGCGTTTTGTCTTGCGAGGCACATCCAAGACGTAGTTCTGTGGACTATCGTCACTGTCACTCTCTGTTTTGCTGCTTTGCCGGGAGCCCATCCGTTTGATACGTGCCTTACGACGACTTCCGTTACTAAGATTTCGCTGAAGCTTTTTACCGGATGTGTCACGGGGCTCTTTTTCCGGCGAGTCCTTGCACTGGCAAGCCTGCGCAGCTGCGGTTGGTGTGTAAGCGGACGAATCTGGCGACTGGGAGGTAAGGGGAGCTGGTTCGGATTCCGAACTGACAGGAAACCGATGTACCGACGGATTAGGCTGAACCAGTTCCACCGCATTGACACGCACTGCGTTGCACACAAACGTCGGAGTCACGTTGATCGTAGCCATGCTGCGGAACGAATCTTCGGTCCGCTGTATCGTTGACGTTGCCTGGGCCCCTACGGCCGGTGTAATACTGATCTGTGGTATGTCCTCATCCTTTCGACCGTTTGCGTTAGCCGTGGCGTACTTCATATAAGAGTGAAGTGACTTCTTCAATTCGGCCACTGCTCCGTTGATGGTTTGCACGTTGCTCAGCACCTCCCCGGCGTCCTTAAGCGTTCCGTCCTCGAAGCGGTGCAGATAGCGAAGTATATCGAGCGCAAGATCCTTCATGTAGGCAAAAAATGCAATACTGTTACGTGAACCTGTTTCCACGAATTCGGGCAGTGTTGCGATGAGGGCACGCAGAACGATCTTCAATCGACGCACCTCGTCCCGATCTACCGAGTCCTGTTCGCTCAATCGTATCAGCAGCTTGGTGGAGTCTTTAAGGATTGAACTACTGTTGCTCGAAGGTCTAGACGAGTAGCCAGATCTGTGAAAGAATTAATCATAGTTTTTTTTTTATATACCTCCAAGCTTACTCCTTACTCAACACTTACTCTTTAGTTTTCTGGTTCACTCCCAGTGTGGTCGATTGTCTTCGTGCTTCATCTGGCAGAATTGGCATCAATGGATCAGCCACCTCGAGTACTTCATCCTCAACTTCCACCAGAACGGCTCCAGGTTCTTCCCGTTCCGCAGACAGTTCCAGTTCCGGGTTGGACGATACCCGTCGATTCGAACCACTGTCCTTATCGACGTCTTTCAGTTCGTCGGCATCGTTGAGCGAAAGACTAGATGGTTGGTGTGATATTGATGATGCCGAAGGCATGGGCGCTATACTATCCATCGACAGTGAACGTGCTAATGCTGGAGATTTTTCTCCTGCAAGATAAATTTGTAGTTTTACAATTTATAACCAAAGAAACGTTCTGTAAAAAAACGTACGCTTGTTCTCTAGTACAACGCCATGGGTTTCCACTACAACTGGTGCGTATCCCGGATGTAGAAGTGCAATCGTTGACGCTTCCGGACCAATACCTTTCGCCTTTTCCCATTCGAAAAGTTTGCGAGTAAACTTGCGCGAAATCCCTTCGAACTTGATGAATCCCTTGGTTGTCTGTACCACCAGTTCTTTCTTGGGTGTTTCCGAGGTGCTCACAAGTGCCTTTAGCTTGGAAAGGCCTTGCTGTTGCTGGTGTCGGTCCTTCTCAAGCTCATCGGAAGTTTTTGACTTTTTCACCGCACTACCGGATGCTTTTGATTGTTGGCGCTTCATTGAAGATCCACCCTCGCTGGATCCTCCCTGGGATGATTGTGTTGAATATGGCGGGACTTTGTTCGCTGCCTTCATCTGCTTCCATTCAGCTGAAATAGTAAAAACTTTCGTCTCACTCACATACTGTGAACATGCCATACAGGGATACGTACATAATTTTTTCTGAAAATCTTCCGGCAAATCTTTAGCATCGGGCAGTTGCTTCAATCCTTGACCTTCCAATTTGATTTGTCCCGTTTTCCAAAGCTGCCAGTCGGTTATCGGTTTCTTCTTCGAGTCCCCCATAGGTTCCTTTGACATTCCCGGTTGGTGCTATAAAGGGACAAACAGTTAAAGTGTTTAACAATAATTCTCTCAGATCTTAGACAGTTTACTAAACCTAGGAGGATACCTTCGTACGCCATTCGTTCAGTTTCTTTTTGAAATCGGGCGTGAGATTATCCTCCACGATTGGTGGTGGTTGTGATTTGGATGTGCATGCACCATGCATCCCGCAAGCCTCATCCTTTAGCAGCTGGTTCACTAGAAGCAATACTTATTGGAATATACCATCCGCTACAATTTTAAATACTCCCGATCTTACGGAGATTAGCATTTTTGCCCTAGTTCTGACGAATACTTACAAGGACTGTTGTTTAGTAGGAGTGCTGCCGGTCGTATTCGTTCCCATTCTTGTTGCTTTGCGTCGAACTCACGCTGTAGCTTCAACTGCAGCTCCTGGTACCGTCGCTCGATTTCCTCCCGTTGTCGTTGCAATGTACGATGCTTCGGTGAGGGTCTTCGCTTAGGCGTATTTTGATCTGACACATCTCCACTAGAGTAGCCCGGTTCGACCAACTCCGCCACGCGTTCGGTACCAGCGAAAAACCCAAACTGTTTTCCGGATGGACTACCCGGAAGTGAACCTTCCGGATCCAATGAAATACCCGCATAACTTTTCCGTTTCGGTGAATACTTCTGACCAGGCGATGAGGACAACGAAAGAGCTGCGCCATCTAGATGATCCGGTCCAGAGAAATCGACGGAATCCGGCTGCCGTATCAGGCTAAGCGGTTTGGGAGGAGATTTTCTTAGCTTACTAATACTGCTACTACTGTTGATGTTTGTGTTGGTGCTGCTGCTGGGTGTTAACCCGTGCGATGTGCTACTACCCACCACCAGCGACCTTGTCTCTACCGGAACTCCTTCAGGTACGGATTCAATTTCAGGTATGTGTTTGCTTTTGCGAGATCCGCGACTCGTCCCCGAGGCAGCCATTGTGGTTGTGGACGAACCCGGTGGAATACCTTTGTCTCCACTGCTATTGCGCAGGGTTCGACTATCGGTAGCAATGCTCGCTGGTTTCCAATCACCATCCTCCCCACTTGAAAATGTGGCCTGCGTTCCTGGGATAGATCCACAAGGTGAGTTTGGACCACTAGGTGCACTGTTATCACCGCCTGCTACTGATCCGGACGCAGGAAGCAGCAGGAAGGTTGGCGTCATTGCTGACGAACGATGACCGGGTGACGTTTGGCTGGAGGAGAACGAATCGGAACGTTCCCGTTGCATCGTCATCTCGCAGGCATCCATCGATTCGCATGGACTTGCCTCCCGGCTACAGCCGACACTGTTCGAGGGTTTAACGTCCCGACGTGATTCGTTCGACTTAAGCGATCCACGGTGATTTTTCACAATACCCTTCACCTTGCTCCAGGCAGATTTATTCTTGTTCTAAAACGGGAAGAGAAGTTATATCAGTTAACCAGTCAGCGGAGGAACGCAATCTACGCACCTTATCCATCTGACGAATCGGTTCGAGAATAGCTTCCCCATCAAGTGATCGGGACCGTCGCGCATCTTCCTCCTGGCTGCTCCGCTCCGTACTCTTCACAGAGTCGCGCTTAACGTCTGAAAATGGAGTGCAGAGACAGCATGACACCAGTGAGTCTACGAGATCACAACCCACGCTAACTGTCCCAATGTGTCTTCCACTGTCTCCCGCTCTACGCTTCCACTGCGACACGCTGGCGAATGGATTCGTCTAGTAAACAATTAAGCAAATTGACGGTGACCAACGCACACGGTGATCGACATCCCGTCGCGTACGTCGTATGCACAGTAGTACGGTAGAACACCCGAGAAGGGGAGCTAAATTTAGCACACAACATCTACAACTCGGCGTCGTTCCGAAAACTCCGAACTCTCTCCAGCGTTTCCATCATCCGTCCGGAGGGATCGATACGTCGAACGTGTCCAAGATATAGAGTAGCGATATTGAAGTCCTCGATCAAGGCAGCGTTGTACGCGCACATCGTTGTTCCTAGTGAGCAGCCACCACCTAACTTCTCAGCAAAATCATACCAACAGAAATTCCAAAAACTACGGCAGTCCTATCGATTCCTATCGGCGTCACCCCATCATCGAGTGCGCACAGGACCATATGTTTTCACTTTCGAAATCATCCGCCATGCACACCCATTCCCATCGCTTAAACTTTCTTCAGTTGCGGGATCATTCCCAGTCCACCCCCCATCTGCAATGATTAAACTTCGAAGAGGAAGCCGGTTCGTCCCTGGCTGGCGGCGTCGTGAGAGCGTTTCATGCGTTCGGATTCCCATCTTTACGACTTGTTTACTTTGCGCTTAAACTGTTTATACGCGTTCATGTGTCTGTGTGCTTTTTTAGTGCGATTAAATGATCGTTTTCGTCGCGGTTCGGTTTTGCAACATCATTTTTCTTTTATCTACCATCTGCAGCCCACGTATCTGGTAAACGAGAAAAGTATTCAGCGATAAATGCTCTGAACACTTTACAAAGCTATGAATGTACGTTAAGAAGCAAATATGTGCTAAAGTGTCACGTTAAGTGTACATTTGAAAAGTATTTCATAACTCATGTGTTCAATATCGATAGAAGAACAGAAGGTAACTGTTTCACCCAGGGAAATCGTAAAACCTCACAAATTTTTGTTGGTTTTGGGATTCCGCACATTTCTATACCGATCTGTAAACCTCTGTTATGGGAACTTCTTTGAACTCGCGCTTCCTCTCATCAGTTACTCCCTGATCATTGCGGAAAAGCAATCGTCATATTTATTTTCACTTACAACGGAAGCACGTTTACGATTTACGCTTATGCTACGTACACAGGCGTGTGCTCTTTGAAGTAAAGTAAATCCATCATTCGTTCACTGTGGTAATCGAATATACTGTACGATACAGTTTGAGTTCGATTTCGAAATGAATGTTCCAGAAAAGATGCATCGAATTCAATTAAAAATCGCACATTGCGTCAACGATCATCGAACACACGTGACTGCCCCGCCCAGTTAGAGATGCTCGCATGTGCAAATGGATTGGCGTGTGCGTAAGCAACACACACCTCCGCCCAAGAACAAAACGTACACTTTCATTCAACTTTGGCATTGTTGTACTGTGGTCGCAGGTCACGGTGATTCTACCGCGAGGTGCGTTCTCTTCAACACAAGATGTGAGAGATTTGGCGGTTGCGCCTCCGTCACAAACGTCACGCACAATCGAAACCAGCGTTAACGCATCCTTGGACTTTCCGATCATAGTGCTTCCACCGCTTCTAGCCGTCCTTAGGGTAGCGGTACCGGTGGCAAGTAGAGGTTACTATTTTTACATGACATCTAGAGCAAACGTGCGCATCATGACGCAGATGAACTTTGACATACTAGACATGCTGGCCGCAAAACAAAACGCAAAACGGTACAGTACACTAGCGGGCAGCCCTTTCCTACGGAAGGGCCACCAATGCATAATGCCCATTAAGCGAACACAGAACACATCGATCAAAAGCGTTGAGCGGCCTTTCAGTAGGCGATTAATGCGATTTATTTATTGATAGAATGCATTCCTCGCCTTTCACATCTCGGATCTAACGCAAATGGATGCATCCCATGCAATGGGGAAAATTTAAACAAACAATCACATACGACTGCGATGGACGGAACAATTAAATTAATTATTTCGCTGTCAGTTTCTCGTCGGAACCTGTGGCTGCGATTCTTCAAGCGCAAGATTGCGTGAACAATCTTCAACCAGAGCTGGATCATCAATTCCGTATTCTGACATGTGTGCATTTTGCTCAATACACAAAATGGAGCAGCGTGAAAAGTTTAAAGATAAGCTACAAACGCTAAACTAAACGCGCACGAGTTTGCATTTGCACCGATGTCGCAAACACGAAACTATCTCTTTACATCATCGCTATGTCTTATCACATGTTACCGCACACATTGAGGTGTGCTACACTCACTCGCGGATATTACACCTAAATGCGTTATCAGTACATACGTACGGATTGGAAGGAAATATATATTTCTTCACACTTTTACCCCGCGAGATATCTGTTTGGTTGCTCTAAATATTTGTTTCGCAAAATCGTAACACGTGTTCAATAGTGTGGAAATGGTAGCAGCAGGTGATACTATTAATCTTGCACAGATACTACCCGCTAATCGATACAGCTGTATATTGTTTAGTGCCTTAAAAAATCCTCACTGTCATGCAATTGTGGTTCCATCGTCTCCTTCGTACCTAGAAACCAAACGATAAACATCTCCAACATTTCGAGAGATTTTTCCGACCCTCATTGTGCCATTGCAGATACGCCGATGGTGACAAACACTGTCACAAAGTTCACTCCAAGAGCGGTCAAATCAACACTTCAGCAAAAACAAACGCACCATCATCTCGCTCCTATCTACAGACGAGCGTGGTTTATATTATACACCCACAAACACGAAACCTCCCAAAAAACAAAATCCGCTCCGATAGCAGAACTACGCGGTGCGAAAAATAAATAAACATAAACACACCCCGTGTCTCGACTAACTGTCTGTGCTGGTGAGTTGGCCACAAATGTCCTCGTGCGCGGGAAGACATCTTCGCCAAAACGGTGCTTGGATGATCGTTTCTTCGATCGTTTTTTTTTTTTTTTGCTTTGAAATTTCCCGTCTGTTCTTGGACAGTAGCGAAATGAAAAAAAAAGATCAACAGCACTAGCGCTATTGAGCGATTATAACACCAGCAACGAAGACGAAGATCATGATTATTTGCAATAAAAAAAAAACAACTCAGGATCGCCCACATTTGCCCAAACACTGGAAGCTTGGTTCTCTATTATTCACCCTACCAAATGGTAAAACATCATCAAGTCCTCGTCAAGGACTCGCGGCGTTCGCACAAGCGTTAGAACTCACACCACGCCTTCGCGGTCTCCGCCTGTCCGGAACCCACTTGAAAAATCGCACACTCCAAACTGCCGTTTGTTTTTCCACCTTCTGCATGTATGTGTACCGAGCGGAACCATGTTTGGGCGTGTTTGCCAGTTTGCCATCGCTCAAAAGGGAAAACACATATACGCCGCGCAGCAATTTTTCTGCACTGTTGCGATTTTCCCCATGTTACAGGCGCGAACGAAAGCACAATCCTGCTGCAGGTCGTTATTTATGGCCCGATGGGGTTGGTAAAAAACATTCCCTCCCTGGGCCCCATTCCACGTTTTGATTTACGAGCTACGTACTCCGGCCCGGTTGCAGAGTCCGGTGGCCATGGTGAGGTAGTCGTACGCAGCTAGCGCCAATACACCGCCAGTCACGTGGGGAGGGATGAGGTTTGGAAAAAAGTGATCATTATCCACGCCATTTTTGCTGGTGCTACTGGTATGGGGTTAAAAGTGTGTGCGTTTTTTTTTTCGCTCGTGCCTTCTCCTATTACCGGGTTTTGGCCAAAATGTTCACACGTTTCAGACTCCTACGGCGTTTCTGGGCCGGGTGGGTAAAGTCCATTTGCTTGCAAGACGTGATCGCTGCGCTAGAAGTCTGTGGAAGCACAAAGTAAGCAAATCTGGAATATTTGAAAAGCAATTGCGTAATGGAATTTGCTCATACTCCAGAAATTGACTGTTAATACATTCGTTGTGTGCGATTTTCTACCAAATAAACCATTGCGGGAAAACCATCATTGTATCTCGTAACATACAGCCAATTTCAGCAAGGTCATGTACGATGATACTGATAACCATGGCGTGCTTGAGAAACTGCTGAGTTCTGTCCGTATCAGTCAGTACAATGAAAAGATATAATACACCTTTCTGCATTTTTTAATGCAAATGTTTAACCAATATAAGATTATGCATGAAAAACGAATGAAATTCAAATCAGTTATGATCTTAATGCACTTTATGCATAATCGATAATCCAATCCAACAAAAAATCCTAAAGGGAACAAACCAAAAATGATCACCTTATGACTCCATATTGAAATATCTTCGACCACCTAACGATAATTCAATGTAAGAAACAGTGATGCCAACATGTACTTTAACTATTTCCAATTCGCTACTTCCTGTTTTGAGAATTTTACAGACCAACAGGTTTTCATCAGCTGCCTCGCAAGAGCGTGCATTCGAAACCGGAAAAGTACTTTTCATCGGAACCGCCCTAAAGCGCATATGCGATGCGATCGTACAAGAACCATACGGTGCGAAAAGTCGGAAAATTCAAACGGGGACAAAAGCATCATAAATAATGGTAAGCGTGTTAAAATGTGTGTTCCCTTTTGGGATGGCGATATCTACGATCACATAATTTCCGGTGCCGACATGCTTTTATCTACTAAAAAGCGAAGGTGAAACATACTCCAGGATCACTAATTGGTAGTCTGACTGGGAAGGAAACCGGCGGTTTATTCCATTGTTCGATCGCCTTTCGTTTGGTGCCAAACACACCTAAGAAATCGTTGTTGTTTCTTTTTCCCCCCAGCGGTTATGATGCTTCTGCCTTTCCTCCCGATAAACATTCCCGATCCGACCGCAAAATCTCGATCTCTATCGCGCTTTACGGACAATACTCGAGAAGGAAAGGAAGTGTTAGCTGATGTAAACCAGAACACTACCGGCCACTTCGCTGGATCGCACATCGAGATCATTTCTGTGATTATTTTAAGCTTGTTTATTGTTTCCACTTCGATCGAGCAGCTTAAGAACAATCCGACTCGACAGAAGATCCCGAAGCCAGGTGAATTATAAAACCAGCTTCCCTGTACACCTTCTTTTCGCTAGGAAATTCATCACCTATATCTCGGTTTGGTTTGGTGCCGCCTCTTCTAGGCAACGGTTTGACCTACTTTCGCATTAATGATGCGCTGTCGGGTGGTGTCAATTGAAAGTAAAATCACCTGTTTTTCATCCCACACTTTCTGCCGTCTCCGTCGGCCTCAGCAGCGCTCACCAGCTTATCTGTATAAAGATCATCCCTTCCATCGGCTAGTGCAACGATCGCCGGTCGCTAGACGGGACGAAATGATCATGTCGCGGAAAAGTCTCGGAAAAACGGAATATCTCTCTCCGGGCATCATCACCTCAGCATCACACCCGCCCACCCTTGCGTGTGTGCAGTGAGCGAGCGTAGCGTGTTCTGTGGGTCGTCTTGCTTTGCCGTCGTCCTCCCTGAACTCGATACCGCCCATTGCAAAGTGAGCTCCACTGGCGGTGAAGCGAATTGGCGGGTAGTATGTTAAAAATAGCGCGATTATGTCATAGCATATCTTCAAGCGCACACCCATACGTGACCCCCTCCTTGTTAAAGAAACCCCAAACGTGGCCATCACCCAGCAAAGGTTTAGTAGCTGGTAAGGAGCGACCCGGTTCCAAATAACTACCAGAGTTACAACAAGATTCCTGCCGTGGCAATTGCCCCCACTCTCTCTCTCTCTCTCTCTCTCTTTCCCTGTGTACATGTTCCTGTTCTTCTACGTCAAGAAAGCGTGGCCATTTTCCCAGTACGTAGATGAACCCGGAACCCTTTAGTCGAAACGCACGCAATGCACACACCCGCTTGGTCTCGCACCCGCGATATATACGCGTGTCGAATACACAGCGCACTCCTCATCCGGTGGCTGTTGCTAGCGTTTCTGCCAGTTCGTCCGGGATTATTTTTAAACCCATTCCAACAAGCGCCACCCTGCCCTGCCTATAAGAGCCCTAGTAGCTGATGTTCGGTCAATGCCGTTGGGAGCATTCACGCAGCGGTAGTAGCGCATACAATTGTAGACGTGCTTTGTACCGCCATGTCGGGAGGCAATGCACAATTACGTCAGCGAAACTCTACAGAGTGAAAACACATTCTGCAGTGCACTGCGACTCTTGACAGTTATGCTTTTTGGCGGGTTGGTGCGGACGGAGCAAATGTAAAATGTTAGCCCCGGTATACCCCATGTCGAACTACACCGGCAGTGTAGCCAACCCTAGTTCCATCCACCATATCTACGAAACACCCTAGAGCTCACTCCACAGGTGTTGGGTTGGATGTGTAGAACCGGAGCGGGTGAAAGAGTTTTAAAAATAACCACAAATTCCTGCCACGCTCCATTCGGTTTCGGTATTTCGGTGCGTCGATTGCGGTTGCCGAGGTATTGCCGAGGTGAGATGTGACGAGGGTTTACACCCAAACACTAGAGTCGTCTCAAAACCACAACGCCAGCAGGATACAACAGGTGACGTAGTCGAGTGCATCCTGCCGCTCCCGGAGCTTACCTAACATTGGAGATTGGAAACCACTTCACTCATGTGCTGCATTGGATTAGATTGCACAAGTACTACAAGTGCGCTCGACCTCCATCTTATGCATCTCCATCGAGTTTGTTCGGTCCTTCTTCCAGCACAGATTCACTTAACTGCCACGGGATGCGATCGTTTCATTTCCCTTCATATTGGCTATCCAGGAAATGTTTCACGTTCACACCATCCACCGTGTTCCCAATTGTGGCCCCAATTGCGCACTCAATACCTTCCGTGCGCCAGCTTTATGGTCTCATGAATTTCTTTTGACGCAAATCACACCCCAAAGTGTGTCGATCGAATGGCGGCGGGTAATGGGAAAAACGGTGTGTAACATTAGTAACCATCATCCTTTCAGCGATACTCTAAACAAACCGAGTTCGATAGGAGCTTTCTACCTTCCATGACCATTTGCTTAATGCTGGTTGAACAGTGCCAAAGTGGTGTATCTATTCGCTGGAGAAAAATGAAAGATGATCTGTTTTAGCAAACCCATTTCTCATGTCAAACCATTTTGAAGTAACCGGGCGAACTTTCAATCCCAACCAGGCTACCCAGATACCCAACACGCTGTTTGCATTTGTATACGCTGCACTCCCTTTATGATGACTTTATTAACAGCAGACAATTGAAGACTACGCACGTTGTACGGTTCTGATATTAACGACCTAAAGCATACGTTCGTGTTACGCAATGTAAAATAAATTAACGCCATTTTGGTAGAATTTTACAGCTTTGATTGATTAGGGTACCTTTTACTATACCAATATGCCACTAAATACGTGAAATGTAAACCTAATTGTGTATCCGGATGTGAGACGAATGTTAAAGCACACAGCTGATGATCGACTCGAGTATTTACATGATCTTCTAGTGATTTAGATGATACAATCAGAGTAAATAAAGGAACGAGAACACTTTTTATTACTTCTGGCTTAACTGGCCGTTTGGAATGCTTAGCTTAGCTCTCCTCATTCAAAATAGATCATAAATTCTACTCAACGGGCAATAATCTTGAAGGAACCCTACTGCGAATTGAAGATCGTCGTTAAGAGCCTCTCCCCAAATCATTACCCGTAATAGATCATAAGGGTGTGTTTTCTAATCCCGAAAATAGCATCACCAGTGCAATCAAACGTTCCTTCGCTAGTATCAAAACAAATATCATCCAGTGTGGAGCCGTCCAAAATAACGATCCTGCCGGAAAAGTGCACAAACGCAAACGGCATTGGCAAATTCTCGCCATTTTCACATTCACCCCACACGTTATTACGTGCGAAAGTAGTTGCGTGCGCTAAAAATATGCTCCAGTGGTGTGGCTTTTCGCGAGTTCCTACTGGGGGTGTGTGTGGGTTATTGTTTGGCAAGTTGGTTCCCGTCAAGCACTGGCCTCGTACCGCTTTCTTCAAACGCAACCCGAAAGCAAATGTGCCGTCCTGACGCATCCATTCCGGAATAGTAACAAGCTGCTGCTGGAATTACTGCTGGTGTGGTGGCATACGGAAGCAATAACAAAAATAGTAGTTCATGGCACTTACGTCTATCCCGATTGCTTCCGGAGGCGCCAGCGGTGTCTTCGTTCATGTCGGTAAGATTTTCCGCCGAACTGGCCAAACTGTTTTCACCGGGCGTGCCGGGAGCAGATCCACCACTGACGACTATCCCAGACGAGGAGCTAAACACCGAATCACCAGAGCTACCGACACACGGAATTGATGGTACGCGCAGATATCTGGAATGTTTAGACAAAACGTCACACCCCGGAGCTATGTCGCGCAACTCCCAAGTCTCACCTTGCCACCTCATTGTTGACCGGTATCATCATCGCTTCCGAACTCTTGATTTCGTTGGCCGGAAGTGCGCTGGTCTTTTCCCACTTGAAAGCCGCCTTCACTTTCGTCCATTTGGACACCTTCGGCTTGAAGTCGGACACAGCACTCTGTCGGCGCAGGGGATAATTGCGGCCACCGCTCTCTTTGCGATTCAGCTGGAAGTTTGTGATCTCATCGTTGATAACGGATTTACTGCGCTCCCTGCGGGAAGAAACAGGGAAGGATTCCAGGCATTACGAAAGAACCACACCACTTGAACAGCTATGGTAACCTTTTCGAACTGCTGCGCTTGCTGCTTGCCGAGTTACCCGCGGCCAAGATCGTTTCCAGTAGTGCCAAATTCTGTTCGATCTCATTGTCCAGCAGATCGTTATCGGACGCATCCTCGGGCAGTCCACCGCTGCTGATGATAAACGCTTCCGGGTCTTTCGCAATCTATGGCAAAAAAATGTAAAACATCCTTCAGGTGTGTTCATCTCACAGACTGATCCATACGTCCGCCCTTACATACCGAGATCTGCATCAACTTCAGCTTGCGCAGCGTTTCCACATTCTTCAACTGCCAATGCATCCGCATATTCTGTTCCTGCAGCGTAAGAAACTGACCGATCAGTTCATGCAATCGGTCCAGCTGATCGATCGCATCCTTTGTTGACAGTGCGGCTGCCACCGATGGGCCAGCCCGGTTTAGCAGCATCAAAAACTCGTTGGCCGATTCGAACCCCGGCTCATGGCGACCCATCACATCGGAGGAAATGGCAGCACTGGCCATACCTTCTTTCACGTTACCACTCCCGGGCAGCGATTGTGAATGCCCCGGACCGGGCGGTTTCTTCATACATCCAGCACCACCCCCCGTACCGGTAGCAGCATCCTGTGCTGGTTCACATTCACACAGTAACCGTAGGAACTGTGCTTCTCGCTCCCGGTACGTAAACAGACGCTTGAATGGATCCGTTTCCGCATAGCTTCCGGTACACGTGGATGTGTCACATACTGACGCACCGTGTGACACCCCATCGGCGTTGGCAGACGGTGACGTTGGATCGGGGGGTGGAGTGGGAAGCGTTTCCCGTCTCGTCGAATGCAGTGGATGATGCTCACCGGAACGTTTGCGATGTGCTTTCACCTTTTCCTTCTCCTTCTCTTCCTTCCTCTCCATAGGGTAGTGTCGATCTACAAAATCCTTCACGCTGATTTAGCACGCTGCTCACACTCACTCACTCAATTGCGCTCACTCTCTCTTTCTCTCTATCGCTCTGCCACTGGATCTAAAAACTCTGGGCGGCGTATTATCGCTACTCGAGCAAACGAAATACCAAAAGAAAAAATATCAAACACCCAGAAACTGAAAACTCTTTTGCTGTTTCATCTGTTCTTTGGAATTGCTGATCGTTCACTGCTGATGATATGTAAAAGAAGCTCTTCTAATCTATCAAACGCACTGATTGGAGATCAGTTCTCCAAGACTGGAGTGGATTGCGGATTTAAACAAAAATAAAAACGAACCCAATGACATCGTGTCATGTTGACGAATTTGAGATTTAATTCCGTTTTTAACATTTTAATTGAAGATGGCTGTCTATGGCGATCTGAAGATTCCGGGCACAACAACTTCCAGTCTTTTGTACTTTCCATACGTTATGCGGACATAATGTTTACATTCCAAGGCCGTTACCGTACCCTATGTGAGTCACGCACATTATAGAGCCGGCAACACTGAATTACGAGCGATCCGCCTGTCGTCAGCTGCAGCTGTTCGAGCACCGGTATGGGCAGCCATTTGCGCGTGCTTATTGTATGATTTTCAAGACCAGCTAGACAACCATCTCCCACAATGTTGATGTTGTTTAAGAACATTATTCTTACACAACCTAACGCGAACAGTCTTAAGGAAGACAATTTATGCGCTCCCGAACGACTGCAACTGGGTAATGCAACTCTAATTGAACGTTTGTCAATGGAAAGAATGTCAATTGCCCGCCATGTCGGCATGTCGGTAGTAAATTGAACACTCACAAACGCTAATCACTGTTAGAAGCTGAAAGGGATCATAACAGGAAATACGCCCAGGCGATGTAATACGGTCCAATTAAGTCATGTACATCCGTTCCGTTACACCGTGTATACCAGCCGCCTTTAGTTCAGCACAGACGAACGTGCTGGCGAATGGTCAAGAAACACCAGGCTTCTCCATGACCTTTTCGCGAATGCACGTTTACGTTGCCAGTCCGGATCGTGTCAAACACATTGCGATCATAAATATATGGTTGATCTTTTTCCGATGTCGTTTGCTCTTTCTGAGGTGATGAAAGCTGTAAAGTTGTTACGCTCGGGATAGCTGTGGAAAACTTGTTGGACAGTTTCGTATGCCACGCTTTCAACGGTTCATCTACTAACGATCGTCACACTACAGTATGAACATAAAACCACACACACATATATATACACACACACTGTCTCACATATTTGGGTAAACTTTGATACATATGAAGGGAACACGTGCCCGCGAGGTACGCCATCTCATCGCCAAACTGTCTCCCTAATCCTCACCAGACGTTTGCTCCCCTTCGTTGTTGGGGCACAGAGACAAACGCCTGCACACGGAACCACTTGATCGTGAGTTGATCATTTGTTGCCATAGTAGTTCGCACACACATCTTCTACAAACATGGCACTCATACAGGCGCACAACGAACTCTCGCTTCGTTTTGGATTGGTCTGCCGACCAGTAACATTCTTTTCATTTTCGTAGCAGAAATATATAGGGTAGGGATGATTTTTCTCACCTTTTAAAATTCTAAACTTACACACAACCACGCACGCACACAGGCACATGAGCACTGCCCTTCTTGCAGGGGGTGTTTTCTATTACGATCGCTTTTCTTTCTCTCAGGTACACCACAATAGCAGGAAACACTAGATTCCGGTGTAGACTCACCCTCATCCCCTTACGCATCGGTTAGTTTTACGCAGGTCGCACTAAACGATTTCTGGACATGGCGGCGACACCGGTACGCAACCCGGAACATGCCGCGCGTCTGACCGAGTGTCTGCTGCATTTGTAAACGCAACACGGCTGGCAGTATCGATCGGAACGAGGCAAGGCAGAAAAAGTGGAAAAAACGGTGGAAATTTTCAAAGACGTTTATCGCAAACCGTACCAGCGCGGTAAGTGTGCACGATACGAGCGTTTAAACCGAACAACGCAACCACCGAGTACGGTCCAACACGTTCCGACGGTTGACCGGCGCGGCATAAAATGTGATCGCGCACGCGCCCAAGGCGATCGAATCGCGAGATCGTGCAACACACTGAAACCGAAGTTTTGTTGAACTGGCAAAGCAATAAGGTAAAAACAAAAAAACACAACCGTACGCGCGTTTTCGGAAGGAAAAAGATAGATGGTACGCGGATGAGGATGGTAACTAATGCAACCGATTGGAAAGGTGCAATTTAACGTGCAGGAAATGAAAGCTTTCGCCAAAAATAAAGGACACAGTGGTCCAGACTGTGCGTCTTCACATCGCAAACGTTCCCGATCGACTGATTCGATCGTCGCCGTACGATGGAAAGTCGACCCTATCCTAGGAAAATTGCCGAATATACACACAGATGCATGATGTACGCGCTCTTTTACCCGTTCTAGCTTACCCGGCGAGAAATCCCCCCGAACCAGCCCTGTCCGAAACATAACGCGGCATTTACGTGCGTGTGAGTGTGGAACATGTTCCATTTTTATTCTATTCGTACTGTGTACAGAGCGTGGCGCACTGTGTTGTTAAATAGCCGTATGGCCCCGCTCACGCTGCCGCTCCCTTCGCCGCGCTCCTTAACTCTTCTTCCTGCTCCACTTCGTCCTCCTCGTCGGCGATCGCCGTGTCGGTGCTCTTTGCTGACTTTTTGCTAAACACACCCTGCTCCGGGATGTACTGGAACGGGTTAATCTTTAAGTTTTCCCCAGATGGTGGACTTTTCAGCAGTACTCGCGTCACGAACTTGCCTTCGCGTTTCGGCCGCATCGAGTTCACATCCTGCAGCAGTGCGGAAAGATTACTTTCCAGGTGTTTCGTATCCATTTGTAGCTACACAATAGGAAGACGGGAATAACATTATTTGAAATGCAACACATCCCCATGCAAGCCCGCACTTCTTACCGTTCCGATGCAGGCAACGATGGAACCGAAATCTTTCTGCTGCTCATCTTTCGCAGCATTGTAGTTGATACCGTGCGCGTACTTTTCGATCATCTCGGCCAGATTTACACCCAGCGTGCCAGACCGAGGATTGGGGAATTTGTTTTTCTTCAGCAAACCCCGAATTACCACCAGTTCGGGCAAAATGTTGGGATGCGCCAGGACGAAAGGATACTCCGCCAGCTGTAGATCACCGTTCTGAATTTCTTTTATCAACTCCAACCCGCCCACGAGCGTCGCTCCCGCATCTTTGGCTTCCTTTAGTGGATCCTGCCCTTTCGCAAATACAATTATGTTCCGGTTTTCACCGTGCTCGAATCGGTGCGGTATCGCAACCATACGCTGAAAATTATCAACAAAGCGAGTCGACTTTTCGGCCTGCATGTTTAACTCCACGTGTGCATATAGTGGAGCGTTTGGGAGATTGTATACGGTCGGATGGTGTGTTTCTCGGTGGCAGTGAATGGCCTCCTCGACCGAGTACACGCGCCATTTGTAGTACTTGCTCACCCAACAATCATCCTTCGGATCTTGCTTCCAGCTGTCGTCGATGTGTTTGTTTGCTACGTTGAGATTGAGCCTGAAACCGAAGAGTGAATCAATTAAACCTGATCTTATTTCTTACTAACGTCTGCATTAACATACTTTCCCTTTTTCCGTAGATCGTGCCGGATGAATCCCACCTTTTCCACGACCTTTTTTACTTTTGCCTTGCGTACCTTTTCTCGTGTGCCCTTGCGTGCCGCTAGATCTAATGTGGCCGTATGCAGCTGCCGAGCACTTGCCACAATGAGCGGTGTCGTTGACCATCGTATAAACCCAATACTTGATAGAGACAACATTTTCTGGAGTTTATAAAACCTATGCAAAGGAAAGCAGAAGTTATTGAATAATCACAAACAACATGCACTCCCGGCACTGTGTTGACAGCGTGCTTGTGACAGCCGAAGCGTTTGTTATTGTCACTGGTGTGAAACGCTTCAGCAACGCCTGTCAAAAGCGGTTGTTTACAAAATCAGTTGAACCGTGTTTCACTAAAAAGTGCTAACAATCTGCGGATAAGCGCATAATTTAGTGGCGTAGAACAGCAGTAGAAGCATTTCGCTTCTGCAGCCGTAGAGGCGTTGTGGTGGGAAAGTTCGACAAGAGTCTGCTGCCCCAAAATACATACCGTACTCAACTACATCGGATTAAGAAGAAGCAGCGGGTCAAACTTGTGGCGGGTATACAAAAGTACTCGCTCTTTCTCATTTTGGTTCGCAAAACAGTTTGCAAAGTACTGGCCAACCCGTGCATCAGTACACCATTCATCATTTCACTTTAAACAAGCAGCAAACATGGGTGAAATGAATGGCGAAGGAGCAATCGAAGTGCTGGAAAATGATATACGCACGTTGCGAAAGCAGCTGCAGGAGAAGGTTCAGCAACTGAAGGCCTTGAAAAAACATTTTCAGAAAGTAAGTATCGTTATGCTGCGCTGAACTGCTCTGCATGATGAGTGACCCCAAAAAGAGAGAACCAGTGGGTCGTTCAGTGTGAACACACGTGTGAGTGAACGAATCTCCATTTCATGGCCACAGCCGCCCCTCGTCGTGACGTCGGCGGTTGCAAAACAGCAGACAGAGCACGGTCGAGAATTGCGACACCCGTCCGACACGGGTAGCCATATCTTTGGATTGGTCAATGTAGTAGCCTTGATAGTGGGAAGCGTAATCACGCTTCTCGACGCTACTGCCCCATGCAAAACAGCCAATCGAATATTATCACCTTGCAAACGTTGCCTGCAAGTGCTAATTTATTGTTTCTGTTGCAGAATTGCATTACCAAGCTGAACAACGATGAGATTGCGCGCTATAGCCGCCAGATTATTCTGTCCGAGATCGGTGTACAGGGCCAGCTGAAATTAAAAAAAGCTTCGGTGCTAATAGTAGGAGCCGGTGGACTCGGATGTCCCGCGGCCCTCTATCTAGCTGGGGCCGGCATCGGACGCATCGGTGTGCTGGATTACGATGAGGTGGAAATGACGAACCTTCATCGACAGCTGCTGCACACGGAGGCTACGGTTGGTCTAACGAAGGTTACCTCGGTACAGTCTTACCTAGAGCAACTGAACTCTCAAATAGAAATTCAGACACATCACACGCAGCTAACGAGCGACAATGCAATGGCCATTCTCGAGCAGTACGATATAGTCGTCGATGCAACGGATAACGTCGCCACCCGGTATCTGCTGAATGATGCGTGCGTAATGTTACACAAACCGCTCGTTTCGGGCAGCGCGCTACAACTCGAAGGACAACTAACCGTGTATAACTATCGCGGGGGACCGTGCTATCGCTGCTTATTCCCGACCCCTCCTCCACCCGAGTCGGTTACAAACTGTGGAGATGGAGGTGTTCTAGGCGCAATAACCGGTGTGATTGGTGCATTGCAGGCATTGGAAACGATCAAAATTATCCTCTCGAACGAGGGAGTCCTGAGCGGCCGGTTGCTTCTGTTTGATGGTCAGCAGAGTGCCTTCCGCAATTTGAAACTGCGCCCCAAAAAACCAACCTGTGCCGTTTGTTCCGAAACTCCCACACTCACCAAGCTGATCGATTACGAACAGTTTTGTCAGATGAAAGCAACCGACAAGGATACGGCACTGGCAGTCCTGGAACCGTGCGAACGGATTTCTGTGCGCGAATATCACGACAGTTGGCTTGCAACCGGTCGGGATCATTTGCTGGTGGACGTTCGGGGTATGAATCAGTACGAAATGTGCCAACTACCTGGAACCTCGCTGAATATTCCGATCGAGGACATCCTGAGCAATAGACGGACCGAAGAGATTTTCGCGCGTGTCCAGCAAACGATGCTGCCGGTGTATGTGGTTTGTCGCCGGGGTAATGATTCGCAGCTAGCCGTGCGACATCTTACGCCTATATTCCGAGAGCGGGATCTTCCAGCGCCACGTGACCTGATCGGCGGACTGCACGCCTGGACAAAAACGATCGATCCAAACTTTCCCATCTATTGATAGTTTTGTTTTTTTTATATCTCCTCACTATCCTTGTTATACAGTTTTTGGAGCACAATAAAACCATACCATTCAAAGTCGCATAGCGGCAGTACAATTAAGCGCATGGTCTCGTTTGTTTATTTTTTTTTTCTTCTGGGAATTGTTCTTTTCTTTATTTCTGGCTTGCTAAACGCATATCCTCATCAAGTGTGCAATGTAAACAGTCTCCTGTCATGTGACAATGACCTTGAAAATTGTCAGGATAGTATTGTATGTACGTCTGCCTACCAGATGATTGCTAGAACGTGCCAATGTTCCTATCCTGTGAATTTGTAGAAGCATGTGTTTCCGGCTAAACACTGCCAGTGCTACGGATTGTTCCATGAGCAGCGGAACCGACGATGATAGGGAAGATGATTCGCCCGATGGAACATCGTACCGATCAGCGCGTAATGTTCCTCCAACCGTGCAAATTAATCGTGACCGCATACCGATTGTTTATCGTCCAGAGTACGGTGTAAAGTTTCTCGGACTCCAAAAGTTGCACCCATTTGATGCGGCCAAGGGAGGTAACATTTATCGTTTGCTGAAAACAAACGGACTCATCCGGAACGATGAAGATGTATATGCACCGGATGAAATTACGCTCGAGGAATTGCTGGAAGTTCATACGAAACGTTACATAGATAGCTTAAAGGTGAGAGCCCAGGGAAAACGAATAATGGAAAAAAGCCAAATTCTTTCTTCTTCTATTTGTAGTGGAGTTTAAATGTGGCCAAGATAGCAGAAATACCTCCGCTCCTATTTGTGCCAAACTGTTTTGTGCAGCGAAGTTATTTACGGCCCATGCGCTACCAAACGTCTGGATCGATTCTTGCTGCCCGAGCCGCGCTACAATCCGGTCACGGGTGGGCCATCAATCTAGGTGGAGGGTTCCATCACTGTAGCGCCGACCGTGGTGGAGGGTTCTGCCCGTATGCCGATATTACACTCACGGTGAAAATGTTACAGGCCAGCGGAAATGGAATCGAACGCATCTTAATTGTGGATCTCGATGCGCACCAGGGTAACGGTTACGAACGAGACCTGATGAACGATGCCGGCGTGTTCATCATGGACATGTACAACTACCGTATTTATCCGCGGGATCACACGGCCAAGCTGGCCATTCGTCGTGCAGTCGAACTGAAACCGCACACGGATGATGAGGAGTATCTTAGAAAGCTGAAGCAGTAAGGACCCATCATTCTCTACGTTCACTGCTGAATGAATCATTTCACTTTCTATTTTCCTACTTGTAGTTGTTTGCATCAGTCATTAGCTGAATTTGACCCAAATTTCATCATCTACAACGCCGGTACCGATATCCTGAAGGGTGATCCGCTCGGACTACTTGACATCACACCCGAGGGTGTAATAGAACGTGATGAAATTGTGTTCCGCTCCGCGATAGAGCGTTCCATTCCGGTGGTGATGCTGCTTAGCGGTGGATATCTGCGAAGCTCGGCACGTGTTATTGCCAATTCGATTGTGAATTTGCGCGACAAAGCGTTGCTTCCAACGGTCGAGTAGACCGTATGGTGCTGATTAATTATTTTAAAAAATAGGCTTTCAATGGAAAACGTGAAACGATATGTGATGCTATTTGTACTTAAACATTTTCCATGCATTGGTGCTCTCTAGACTTAGACTTGCTGTTCATGTTCCAATAGACCACCAGTTACCCCCAAGCATTAAAATGCATACCAAAGAATATAGGTATTTTTATCACCATTAAAAACCTTAAATCATGTGCACTTATTCCATTGCGAAGTAAAATTGTTTAAAAGAATTTAAACTGTAAAAGATAAAAATATATTTTCCTAAAACTCTCAACTAAGTGGTCGGTATCATTTATCGGTATCAGAACTTCAGTTCCTAACTAAATCGTAATATGAACGGGGGAAAGGGCTAGAAATTCTTAGGGTGTTGACTCCAAAACGAGGCGGTTAATGGTGATCGTAATTCTATGTTCCAGCTCAACAATTTAACGCGTCCAGATGTCTTCAGTGTTTGTGCAACATTAAAACCTGCTGCTATGGAACATTCATACGTATTGATCAAGTTACCCGGTTACCATGGTAGAGCGTCGTTGATTGTTGAACGCTATGAAAACAGTAGGTAGACGGTCTTGCTCCAGTGAACAATTCATAAAGTAGAAACATTTCTATTCCTTGCTATCGTGTGTAAACTCCTCGAACATAAGATGCTAAATTCGCTTTTCGTCAATCATCAAGACCAGAAGGAAGCTTTGGCCATTGAGCGTAGACGAAGATTTGAAGAATCACGAAAACAACGAATCTTCAATGCAAGACGTCGTCTCATTGGAGTAAGACATCGATTATGAGCACCAATTAGTTGCTTAATCTCACTTTCCTTCAAATCACGTGTTTTGCAGGTGGACACCGAGACTCTTGGGTATCAGATCCAGGAAAAACATGAAGCCGAACAGGCACAAGCGGAACAGCAACGCAAATTTGCCGAAGAGATACGTCGCCAAGAACAAGTATTGCTTTTGAAACAATACGAACAGCGCCAGGAGCGTATTCGGGAAGAGAATGAACTGAACCGATTCCGCGCTTCACATCAAAAACCGGAACAATCGCGCGACTTTGATCTGTTTGATCCGGACGGGTTGAAGAAATCGCTTCCGGCGCGTCTCGGTGATGACGATCCACGATTAAGTGTTTCCGGTGCACAACTGTTCGATGGTGAGGACCTAGAAGAACGGCACCGACGGAAAGTACAGGTCGAACAACAGCGGTCCTGGTTGGAGCAACAAATCCGTGAAAAGCGCCAGGCTGAGATTGATCGACGGGCGGCAGAAAAGTTTCTGGAAGATGCGCTAATGTCACGCGAAAATCGGCTTCATCAGCTTGCCTCCCAGGAACAATACGCGAGGGGGAAAATCCACGAAGCAGTGAATGAATTTAACCGACGGCTCATGAACGAACAGGAGCAGCAACGAATGCGGCGCGAGCGTGAAGAGCAGGAAGATAATTTGGCTGAAATTTATAATAACCTCACGAGCGACATTTTAACGGAAAATCCCGAAGTGGCGAAAAGCAGTTTTGGACCGAATCGTGTCATTACTGCCCAGTACAAAGGAATGTCCCCGGTTGAAATAGAGCAGATACGCCGTACGCAAGAGTTGCAACTAGAGGAGCTCAAGCGTAAGCGGCAAAATGAGGCTAACACGCGGAAAGCTTGGGACCAGCTGGCTAATGATTTTGATCGTACTGTCACTATGAAGGAACGCGAGCTGAACCGCAGGCGACATGCTCTGGCCGAGCAAATCAGGCAGGAAAATCACCTTCTTTCGTTAGAACAACAGCGCAAGCTGAAATATCTTGATAAGGTGGTGTACCAAAACCAACCTACCCAGGCATATTTCGATCAATTCAATACCTGTTCGCGGTAAATGAGTTTAACGGAATTCGGAGTAGGACGACCTATAGAGATACGTTTTTATCCATGCACGGTTTGGGAGTTTGAACGTTTGAGTAAATAAATTAGCTAGTGCACCACAACCCCCCTTGTTGGCCAGGAGTGAACAACATGCGTTTTACGAATGTTATAAATATCAATTGTATTATGACATTATTTATATTAGGTAATGTTATCATTAGTTTCATTCGTTTAAGTAAGCTAAAGTCTGATGGAATAGTAAAATTGCCTGTTGGTGGTGGTGAGACGGGCAACGACGGAAGATGGTGATGGTTTAGGAAAATGCACGGCAACGAAATGTTGCACTGCGGTGATGGTGCGCTGCAACATTCCGATTATGCATCAATGAGCCCAACAGAATCCGGGATCGGATTATATGAAACGCTTCAACATTGAGTTGGCTGTGTGGCAATGCTGCAAGAGAGAAAAGAACGTTTTTGCGTTAAACAACACACAGTAACCATAGAAACGGAAACGCACATTTTTTATAAGGGGCATTATTAGTTGGATGGCTTAGGGAGCGCAACGATGTGAAATTAGATGATGCACAACAATGATAGGAATGGTAGTGAGCAGTAAGATCCCAGTTCAACCATGGTAATGTTTTTATTGAAAAAGTATTCGCCGGATGCATGGACGAGGTTAATGTACTAATGTGAATCGGACACTTACGGTATGGACGAAGTAGAGCCCTGATTGAACAGCACATCCGAGCGACTGTTGATTAGAAACACCAGCACGAACGAAATCACCATCACCACAATACCTATGGAGAGCGTAAGCGTTTCGTGAGCTGGTGAAGGTCGCAGGAATATCCGCGCCGACATCTCCGACCACGTGGATTCGGTCCAGGTAGAGTATCGATAGGATGTAAAATCGTACGTTTCGTTCGTGAATGCTGGCGATAGAGCCAAGCTCATGTTTTGCGTCGTCCTACGACATTCGCCGACCCCATCGTAACCGGCCATCCACTGATATGGTAAGTGCAGTGCAGCACAATCCGCCTTGGTTACATTGTCTACCCTCTGACCGAGCAGTAAACCAAGCACCCGATACGTCCATCCGGTCGCATCCGCAGTCAGCGTTGTGTGCACACTAATATATCGGGAGGGAGGTGCCGGATAGACATGCGGCGTATCTGGCTTCACCGTCGCCCGGAACAGTGGACAGTCGGCCGATTCGAGGAAGCAGTGTAGAAACTCATCTATCAGCACACTGTTTGTCCCATTGCGCTGATCATACGCTCTACCCACCAGCAGCTCATAGATGCTCATACCGATCAGTGTGGACGCATTTCGTATGCGCATCTGGATCGAATCGTTTCCGTAGAGATCGGTACGATCACCGAGATCAAGGTCTTCCAGCTGCGTAAAGTCATACTTCCTCGAATGATTCCCGTAGCGATAGTGCAGATTTTCCTGATCATCGTAAATCGAATGATAAAACCTATTGCCCGGCTTGGAGGCAATGATCACAGCAGGGAAGGTGATGTTTTCTCGCAGAAATGATTGTGCCGAAACTGGTGGTAGATTATTCGTGAGAATCGGCTGTCCTGATTGTATGCCGAATTTGAGCGATTGGTTAATTTTGCGCAGCAGCTCGGCCACCTTGGTGGCCATAGGCTGTGGTGCAGCGTGATATACTTGCAGGTCTGTCAGGTTGTCCAACGATCCGATGTCAATCATCAGTTCGATGTTGTCCATCGAAATGGGTTTGGTTTGGGTGCCGCGTGAAGGAAAGGCGCCTGTTTGCAAATCGTAAACGAAACGCTGCGAGCCAATGTAATCATACGATTCTCCATTGAAGAACAGAAACAGAACATTCCTATCGCCAGTGGGCAGTGCTTTGGAGAGAAAATGTGCTACCGATACGAGGACGGTAAACGAAACAACGGAATCCATCGCACCCAGCCCAACACCATCAAACATAGTGGTCGTATCGGTGCGGGTTGACACGAGCACAATCCGTTCCGGTCCCTCTACGCGCTGCTCCTCCGGAACGATCGGCCTGGGAAAGAGCGTGGCATACACGTTTTTCCCCTGTAGTGGATCACAGTACTTTGTCGCTGGTATGAGCGAGTTGTAAGAGTTGGATCGCCGTATGCAGATGTCTGTGCTGACGGCTGCCGACATAAACGCTTTCACCTCAATCGCACACAAGCTGCGCTGATGCTGATGATCGAGATCGTGTGCGTTAAACCTTTCGTAACAGTCGAGCAATTTCTCCATCTCCGACACGCCTGCAACGTAGAAAATTGGAAACGGAAAATCTTCCAGCAGCAAACCACTACCCCACGGATTCCAACTGTCCTCAGCCCGATCGACATTGCATCGCTGATCATCTACCACTTGCTTCAGCACGGACGAAAGCCCGCTGTACTGGTTAGGACAGCGTGACTCCTGACTGAACTGTTCCAACCCGCTGGCATTGTTCATCAGTATCAACGTGGAAACGTACGGACCGGCTTCATCTCGCAGCCGGAGAATGTTTTCACGCGTATAAAGTGCCGGCGGTATAATAGGCGCGTACGGCGGAGACGGATGCTTGTGCACGATAAAATCAATGTCTTCCTTGCTATTGATTAAATGCAACACACCGACCGATCCACCATTTTTTGCTGCAAAATGAAGTGTGATGAATGATATGTTCGATTTTGCGGTCCGCCTTCTACAATACGTACAGCTACAACCCGTTACATGCGTTCCGTTTAGTCGCCGAAAACAATGCGCCCCGTTGACCGATGTATACATGTTATCCTTCATGCGCTGTCCATGTGCTGAATGAAACCAACAATGAATTAGATAAATGCAGCTAAGCTATAACTGCTCCACTTTGTTGTTGACTCACCACCTAGGTTTATCTGTAGCAACAGAAGCAAAAAGGCGACCGTTCGCCAACAGCACCATTTCACACCTTGCGGTGCGCACAATGGAAACATGCTGAACGTGATAAATCCACTTATCCTACCAGGAACGCTAAGGTATTACTACAATCACCGGGAACTTGAAAATACTATCCAAAATTCACTCAAACAAATGCGAATGATCTGTTTTCTTTTGCTCTTGCTGTGTTTACATTCCTATGAAATGTCAATCCACGACTGACAGTGCGTTTGACGTTCGTGATCCAGAAGCGGGAGCGGTTGCTGTTTCTGTTTCAATTGAAGGAAACGGCTAACGAAGTGTATCAAGAATTTGTGTATGTTTACGGAGATGCTTCTCAAAACGAAACAAACGGTTTCGATGCTTTCGAAGCGGAGATCATCACAGCGTGGAGGATCACGATCAACGCGAAGGAAAGCCCTAAACGTTTGCCGTTTGATGTATTCAGTTGATGGCTTTACTGGAAGAACGCACAGCTTTCAACCATGCTGGACGTAACTCACCTGGCCATATCGCTACGGCTGAACACATCAAACATGATAAAGAAAGAGGGAAAATAGATTAATACGAAAAATGAGACAAAGTAATATATAATAGTGGGCAATACAGATAATGACCGTTTTTTATTTGCGTACATAATGTTAAATATCGGAATAATAATACATTCGCACAATATGAACATTTTCCTGTCCACGACTTATGATCCTTTGTTCTGGTATGTTCACCTATTTCGTCCAGAAGCAAATTTATTTCCCAGAGTCAATCGATATGGATTTCTTTTTCGTTCGACAAGAAATCCATATGAACGCATCCAATCAAGGATCCACCACCTGGAGACACATGATCTGCAAGCGGATGTTGTTCTTGATCGTTTTAACCGTTTCGATGGTTCTGAAATGAAGAAAATACGATTACTCACAAAGTCACACAGGCGAACACCATATCCTAGATTGTGTTACGAACCTCTGTTCACTTTCCGGAACCGATGGAATCGCATCCAATGCCTCGACAAAGAAGCTTCTGAAAGATAGATACGGGATTTAAATTTGTTCACGTTGGGAGTTTGTTTACACGCGTTTACTTACTTTGCCATTTCATTACTGTACACGCGTACAGCATCGCGAATCACGTTAATATCTACCGTCGCCTGCAACGCTCCATTTACGTTGAATTTCTGTACACAGGTCATCAGCCGAGCCAACTCCTCCGCAACGGTCTGTACGATCGGTTCCAGTATTGGCCGAAGCAAAGACGGCGAAATGGCAAAAATCTCCGAGTACACCGACACCAGATTGTCGAGACACTCGTGTGCATACGGACTAAGTTTCTCCGATGGACCGACCTGATCCCACTGGAAGCGTCCCAGATACATCGAGGGTTCGATCGTACCCACCAGTGGGTCACTCTTGTGTTCTACGTACATTTCCAGCAAGCTGGCAAAAAGCCCATTAATAGTGGATCGCGAATTTTCTATTGCCAAAGTCGGCACAGGAAAATTGTGACGCGTGAACAGATTTCCCAGTTTGGGGAAAAAGATACGATTGCAGTAGATACAGTTGGACAGGCAGCAAAGCAAGCGCTGTTCCCATGTAATAGCCGGGTTGACCCATTCGCGCTTGTCTCCGGTGCTCATCTGCTGCTGAAGCAGTGCGGCCGGAAACCCTATCAACTGTGATAGCATTGGCGCCTGTTGGGGATCTTCATCGGAGCGCTGCAAGGCAAGCGTTTCAATTACGGTACAGAATGAGGTCAGTATCTCCTGGAATCGCTTCGACAGCTCCCGCTGCCCATCGGATTGCGGTTCAAGCAGAGTACCTTCTCGAACTTCTGGCGTTAAGCAAGCGACTTGTGCATCATCGATCGCCTCGACTAAAATGTCTTCCAATTTGGCAGGCAAACTGGTCGCACCTGCAAATTCCGTTACCGATAGCTCCCATTGTTCCTGTTCGTGCAGCTTCTTAACGCGTTCGTTCGCTTTCTTCAAGATCGTTGACATGCAGTAAAGCCGTAGCTCATCAATAAACTTCAGCACTATATCCAACGCTTCGTTTGGAAGATCGAGCCGAATCAGGGTGGCATACGAGACGCGAACATACCGCAGACAATGCGGCAGCCAAGTGATGAGAAAATTTAACGAAGGACTTACGGACGGCCAAGCGGGTAATCCTTTCACGGCGCTTACTGCTGCAATCAACGATCGGTGAGCGCTTGACGTGGCCAACAGCGCGGAACGTAGATAAGAACAAAATTGCTCGATAGCTGTGAGAATAATGCGCTTAAAATTGCCCGGCTTCGGTGGAGCAGCTCCACGTAATTCACCATTGAAATGAGCCTGTCCTAGCCTCCACAGGTCGGGAAACTGGCTGGCTGCAATTTCGGTCATTTCCTCGCAGAACTGCACCCGAACGGGTGTCACAGCGGGATCAGTGCGAGATTTCGATTCACTACCGTGCGATTCTTTGCCAGAGTATTGCTCGTACGCCTTTAGGAAGGTTTCCTCTAGATGCTTAGCCCGCGCCTCGATAGCATCCCATGCTGGATCTTCGATCTTTAGCTTACCAGCCACGGTCGTGCTGGCCTGCTGGGCTTCCAAGCTTATCAATGCTTTGATCATTTTTTTCTGTTGTTCAACACCCTGAGGCATTTCTTTGATTTTACTATGCAATTGCTGCCGGATGGCCAGTATCTTAACGTCCACCTCTTCCAATACCTTCCGGAAGATCTGCGGGTTTAAAATGTACACAAAATTAGCAATTTGTTGATCTGTACCAATCAATCCCATTACTTACAGGCACATCCGTTTTTCCAAACAAGTTCTTAACCCTCGCGTAGTCATTCACAACGATATCGAACTCATTTTTCAGTGCGGCCTTTTCCATCGTATTTGGCAAACAGAACAGAAATTTGTGTCGCGACATGGCCGACAGTGCTGCCCGTGTTGCGTCCGCTTTCTCCTTCCGCACCAGCACGTCCTTGAACAGTTCGTGCGATGCATCTATCGAACCACGTATGGACACATCGAGCTGTCGTACCGGTTCCTTACCGTGCACCTTGTTATCCTGCGTTATGCGTTCGCGTAGCGTCATTAGAGTATCGAGTTGATCAATCACCGAACCGGCGTTAGATTTCAAAAACGATAGTTGACCTTCCTTTTGGCTTTCGACGCGCCGCCGTAGGTACGAAAGACCAGCCTTCAAATCCTCGAACGAAGTTGCGTGATGGTTCTCGAGCAGAAACCAACCGGGTGTGAAATTTTCCTGTGATAAATCACCCGAACCTTCCGGGAACAGATCACGCAGATCTTCGGGAAACTTTTTCTCGTTGCCCTCATTGGAGAGTCCGAGCGGATCTTCCTGCGTATAGCCGGTCGGGGCCAATGAACGACGTCCCCAGGCTAGTGATTGCATGGGCGATTCCTCAATCCAAACGGCTGACTCCTTCATCGGGCCTATCGTTTCGTAGTACGCTCGGAACTGCACTGTACATGTACCCGTACCGCCACCACGCGTTGTCACGATAATATCCCCCTTGCCTTTGGCCGCTCCAGTACGGGCCACAATCTTCTTGTCCGATTTCCATTCCGCCGAAAGCAGGCAATCACAGCCACAGATAGTAAGACCTACGGAGAATTATTTGAATAGTACATTCGCAATTCAAAGCCGGCACCAGGTCTCCTACCTATCAGATCCGTTGACTTATTGCCTAGAAATTCGCCACGTATCGTTACACGCGTACCAGGTGGACCTTCCTTGGGAGAAATGCCCGTAACGACCGGGCTTTTAACCATGGTTCTAAGCAATCAATGAGCTACTTGGCTAGGTAACGATGATTCACAACGCCACTTGTTTTTAGGAACTTGCCAGCAAAGCAAAGTCCTCCCTGCACTCTATTATCTATTAAACTGATAAACTATTTTTAAACAGCAATTTCAATAGTTGAATCTAATGGTTGATTTTTATGGGCAATAACTACAGATTTCTTCAGTGTTTTTACACAATTGTGTTGCTTATCAAAAGCCACTGTTTACGTGTTTTGCTCCTTTTGTTGTGGTATGTAACCAATCTGTCAGTTCACAGTGGAATGCCGCGGACATGCAGATGACATTGTGAAGAACAACTTTTTGCAAACATTTACTATTTTTCAAGAATAAAGATTATAGCACAAATTATACAGCAAAAACACGTTTTAAGTAACACTCGTAATATTTTTGCGAGAAACAGCATGTAGCCTTTAATGATTTGTTCAATATTAAAAAAGCACGTTTTGAATGCTCTAGGAACTTTTCAACTCGTTGTAATGGATTGTTGAATGATCTTTCTGTTTCTGCATATGCTTCTACAGAGCAATGTAATTGTAATGGATCTTCTGGTTGTAAATTAGAAACAACTTAAATTTACTTTATTCCTTTTAAATTGTTCCCTGTTATATTATTTCACCATCCCATCGAAGCTATTTCTAGATCGGACAACTAAACAAACCAAAATCGTATTTCGTTCCGAAAGTCATTAGAAACTTTTTTTTTTTGTAATACCCGGATCCACAGCTCATCGGTCAATTGTGGACATTCGAGCGATGAGCATGACTTGCATAAAAGGCAATCACTTTTGTGGTGCTTAGTGAAGAGCTCCAAAATCTTCATGAGCTGATGCAACGTGTACCCGTACATACTGGGAATTCATATCCACCGGTCGCTTCCAATTATGAATGAACCTCATAAACTAATCTCCAAAGTTCGGTGTCTTATCAGCTGATAAGTCGATAGGTATTAATGGAATGTTACCCATCAAAGTTAATCGATCGTGAGAAGTACAAGAGGTAGCTGCAACATGTATCGTTCAAACAAACAAACAAACATAAATCTATTACAACAGCTGACTTAAGATAGTACGGCAATTACTAAGATTTTACTGCGACACGCATACATCCACCAAACAGTCCCTTTTTTTTCGTCCGGAAGAACATATTTGGTGTGAGGAATATAGTCGATAAAACCGGTATACTTGTAGCATACCGGTGTCCATAACCCTGCCCCGTTCCTTTGGAAGAACGTCTCATCACAATCATCAAGTCTTTTCCAAACATTGCTGCATCGGCGGGCTGACTCTAGCGCACGCAGCAAAAGAGAACGCCAGAAGAATCACGCATCACCAACACACCTGCTTTGCTGGCCGGTTTCATCCCCTACACATCAGGGTTGTCCAATGTAAGCTACTCTTTTCCCCGTTTTCGTTTGCCCAGCGATCTTTACCTGACGATCTTTTCCGAGCAGTATGATCGTGACGTTGGTTCTTTCGTACATCCATTCCTTCCGTTCTGCTCGTAGCCTTTGGAGCATCGTTGTGCTTCGCGGTCTGCTGACTAAGAACAAGCTTAACCTCTACCCCGATAACATTGGGGCGGGCGGGCATCGTAGGTTGAGGTTGAGTTCGTTAATCGACCACCAGAAAGCGTCTATCCCTTTCGTCGGGGGAATCATTACATCGCGGTCCGTCAACGCGTTCGGTTTCGCATTTCAAGAGCAGTGCGCGTCGGTCGGTTCAATCGTTGCCGTCGATGCCGAATCAATTTTGATTATTTATCCTACGCCGTGTGGATGATGTAATTCGTTCGAAATAAACATCTTTGCCTTCGACAACACAATACACCTTCGGCAATCGCTGCATTGCACCTACACATAAACGCACTCACGACCGTAACTCGTATGCTGGAAACGGATTTAAAAATAATAATTAGATACGCACAGATCAGGCGCAGTTTGTATTGGAAGTGAGCCGGACATCGGGCAGTATACCGCAAATAATAAGCGGAAGTGAACATTTCTCGAGTGGTTAACGTGCGGTTTTTTTCGTGCATTGAAGATGGGTCTCAAGCGAAAACTGTTCATGACCAGTGTGGTACTAATGCTGATAGCTATTCTACCGGGATTACCACCAAAAACGGTGTTCCCGTTTAAGCCGATCAACATCGCCCCGGTACGACCACTTACCGGGGTGTTGGCCCCGAACCAGTTGATTAACGGAGCCGAACGCTTGCACGAAGGTGGCCTACTGCAGCCCGAAGGCGTAATTGTGCGTGGCAACGTTACCTACGTTACGGTGTATGGTGGAAAAATTCTGGAGCTGGGCGACCAAGGCTCAGTTCGAACGGTAGCCAAGCTGGGTCCGGAGTGTGGTAAGTGACCAGAAATGGAATACATAATTCTTTTTTATTTTTTTATTCCCCACACATAGTTAATCGAAGATCAGTGATCGTATGCTTCCTTCCACTATTCAAAAACCAGCGAGATGTTTTAAGAACTGAATATCTATCCATTATCTTCTTACTCCGACAGTGGGCACCTACTCGGAGCGTATCTGCGGACGACCACTAGGGATAGACTTCGATACTAAGGGAAACAACCTAATAGTGGCCGATCCGTACCTCGGCATCTGGCAGGTACACATTAAGACGGGCGAGAAGAAACTGCTCGTCTCGAAAGACAAAGCCATCATCGAGGATGGCACTGGACAGAGCAGTAAATCCACTCAACGATCGATCACCACACGTCAGCCCAACATCCCGAATGGTGTAGCGGTGGCACGCAACGGTGACTTCTACTGGTCCGATACGGCGTCTGACTTTATCTTTGAGGATGCCATCCAGGCGGTGCTTTGCAATCCTTCCGGCCGTCTCCTGCATTACTCCCGTGCCGACGGTAAAAGTCGCGTACTGATCGACGAAGTGTACGGCGCAAATGGTGTGGTGCTAAGTCCGGACGAAAGCTTCGTACTAGTTGGCGAGCTCGGTGGCCAACTAATCCGGCGGTACTATCTAAAGGGTCCGAAAGCTGGCACCCACGACGTGTTCATCGACGGCCTTCCGGGTGCAGTTGACAATCTGAACGGTGATGCGAGTGGGTTCTGGGTAGGGTTAGTCATTGCCGCTGATGAGAACAATCCCTCCTTCATTGCTATGCTGGCAAAGTTTCCGAACCTTCGCCGTCTGTTGGTCCGTTTGTTCGTGCTAGCTGAGGCACCGTTTCGCCTGTGGTACGACACCACCGGCAGTGACTTTGCGCTCTGGGTAACGCATCACATCGGACATCTCGGTGGATTGGTGGGACTGTTCCCAGATCGTGGTACGGTACTGCGCATGGATTGGGAAGGTAACATCGTGCTGGCACTGCACAACGATGACACATCCAGTCACGTCATCTCCCAGGCTGTTCCGTTGGGCAAGGATCAACTACTGCTCGGATCACCGGTCAATCAATGGTTGGGACGCGTGAAACTAACACCAGACACACTAGCCGCCCTGCAAAGACAAGCGCAGGCAGCACCATCGTCAGCGAAGGCGTCAACCGGAACGCCACCAAAAGAAGAGTTGTAGAAGCGAGTGGCCAATTACCGCGGAAAACTCAAAATAATAAAAAATAAAACTCAAACATGTACAATTTACATTTATTTAAGTTTTCGTTTTCCTTTAGTTTATAAATATCAGTTGTTTTGTGGATTAGGGGCTCCTTTCTTCTTTGCGTGATCTCCTGGCTCTCTTGTTACGTTCTGCTGCTCTGCGCAATTGCATTTGATCGTTACACCACTTTTATTATACGTTTTGTTACCATTGCTCCTGGGTTTGTTTTTCTGCCATCGGTTGCATTCTCTTGTTTCATTGTTTTACGTTTGTTTTTCCACTTTCCGCTTTTTCTTTGCTAGATTGCATTCGGTTTCTTTTTAATATTCAGACACACAAACAAACACAATTCAATCAATCATCTTTACGTTTCTTACACTACACTCATTTAGATTTGCCGCTTTTACCAATTTCGTATCCTTACTAGTGCCTCGTTTCTGTTCCACTTCATATCCGTCCGTTTACCAATTTCGATATCTTTTTATTCTATTACATATCAAGTCTTGCATTTCTGCCCACCAGTCAGCCAGCCGCCGACTGGCTTTCGTGTAGGAGTTTAATCGTTTTAGTACTTATTATTTCCTCCAATCGCTTCCTTTCTGCTGCACGTGTAAGTTGGCCTTTGAAGGAGGTTAATGACCCAACAAGGAGCAGGGAAACCCAATGGAAATTCAATATGTTAAGCTTAGCTACACTCTTGACTCTTATTTCTTGTGCCTTGTTTTTCATTATGCATTCGCTTTCCCCGTTTTGCATATCCGTTCATTATGATTAGTAGTAAGATTTGGTAATTATTTGCTTGTTTAACTTCGTCAAATATCCATCTCCACGGCAAGCTGCTCCATCCGTTTGTTCGTCTAATGAATTGTTGTTACAATAGTTGTAATCTATCTGAAATTCCGTTCGGTTGTGTTTTAGTATTGGTTTCCAATTTATCCAAAGTGCTTGTGTTTCGACTTGAGTTATTGTGCTTACATATGCATTTTCTGTTTCTGTTTTTTTTTTAATATTTCTTTTTGTTAAATCGTACATATCAGAATTTTTAAAAACGCCAAAGTTCATCGATAGCTGGTACTGCTGCTACGCCAACGAGATTGCGATAGGTTTGATATAGTTTAATTTCATCCTATTGGTTTCTTCATGTTCTCTTCCCCCTGTGCGCTCGCGGCCAATTGTATGTTTCCAGTGCAATTCCTATTTTTCCTTTACTTTTACTGACTCAATATTAGATAATGAACGGTTCCAAGTGTGCTGCATGTGTTGATTATTCTACTACCATACTCTTACTAATCCGGGGTGAAGGTTCTAGGATCGTTCTCAGTTTGCAAAACACATGCACATTTACATTATAAGGATAGTGAAGTAGAGGAAGAGGAGTTTTTGTGTGTCTGTCTGTTTGTTCTACTGCGATTGTAATACTTTGTTGCATCTTGCCATCATTCACGGCATCTACACATCAATTGCTGATTAATCCTTGCGATATCCTCCTCTGTATGCTTTAGGATCCATTATTACTCCGTTGTATCTGTTTTATTTATTTTTTTATATTTACAATCGTGGATACCCGAATGATGCAGTGACTATAACTAATTCCCAGAAAAAGACATGCAGTTTACTTACGACCCATTGCCCAAAATTAGTACCAGTGTTTGTTCAGTCAAGCGATGCACACGGTTTCATATGCGTAAGAAAGTGGCTGCACACAGGAAAAGGGGGTATCCTTCGTTTGATTTGATATTATTCAGCAAATCAAACAGTCAGTTCAACGTACTTCTCTTACAAAAGATTAGTTTTCCTTGGTTCATATTACTCCTCTTCAATCACTCTGCTTATGTACGTTTCATCTGTAGCGTTTAAATTTATAATCGTCTCTGCTGACGGTTGTAGTGCATTCAAATGTATCTGTTCTGTTGCTTTATATGATTCTCTGTTTTTTACTGGTGTTTTATCCATTTCGTTCATGTTTAGAGATGTTAGGAAAAGGTATTTCTAAATTATCCTTACAAGGTCTCTTTGTTCTATTACACCAGACGATAACCGGCATCCATACTGCTTTTATCGTGGAGAACACACGGCCTAATTGGGATATGGCCTCGAAATGGGCTTGTGGTTCAGTTTTCATTCCCGGTGATACACATACGCATGATCGGCTCAAAGCCTTAAAGGTGACAGCAGACGTTTAATGCTTTGGCAGATAGAGCTCAACCATAGAGAAGCATGAGCGGAACTGGATGATCTTCACCTATTTACTGTACTATGTTTTATCTCTTCTATCTTCCAGTATATTCTGCACGGTAATGCATTGATTTCGTGTAACAAAAGTTTCATTTAGCATCGCCGTCGTATCGATATATGTACTATCTCTAAATGTTTTAAATCGATCGCGTCCGATTATGGAAATTGCTTATCTTGTCTTAATGCTAACTTTTTCACTGTGCTTTTCCATGTGTATGACGAAATGACGACTGAGATTGCATGCAGTTGGGTTTGTATGCCTATGATACATGGCAAATAGGTATACAGTAATACTGTGCCGCCGCTCACCGAAGAAAGGCTTTCCGGCCGATGGTATGTTAAAATTTCTTTCATTTATCTTTTTCTTTTTTTGTTTCTACCTGGTGAGACAACTTTAGACATAAATGACAAACAATCCTGTTACTACCCAATAATTTAAAAAATAAAGAACTAAAATATACAATAAAAACAAAACACATAGAACTCAAATTTGTGATACACGTATTTTATATATGCATAAAAAATGAATCGATAAGAAAGTTATCAGTTTTTTTTTAGTGTTTCCGAAAACATTGAAGAACCTACGGGCTAGAGCTAGTAGGACAACTACTGGGACATTCTTTCCACCTTCTTGAATTGATTTCTACTGCTACTGATGCCGCCTTGGCCCACATCGAAGGGATGCTGTTAGGGCAGAAGTACATCGCAGCAGATTGTTAGAGAGACATTAGTGGTACACGTTTGCAGAAAGAATGACTCAGAGCTGGCCGTACTCGGCGGCTCCACTGCGGGGTGGCGTTTTCTGAGTAATACGTACATGTTATGCGCTTGTAAAATAATAATCCGATCCTATAAATATTTTGCCTAGTGTAAAAAAAGTGAGAGCGAGTGGTAAATTAGATCTAAAAACAAGGAAAATGTACGATATTCGCGCGATAATAATTTACACAATTCTACGACATAACACATTTTCCCAATCCCCACATTCCACCTCTTCCTTCTGCTTTCCCATTCCACACACTTCGTACAGGTTTCTGCCCGGAAGATGCCCTTATAAACTAAGACGTTAAACACATGGAATTTGTTTAAAAGTGCACTGCAAAATTTTCATACGCGCTCGAAACACTCACACACGCACACACGCATAAGCAGACGATTTGCATCGGTCCAGTTACAATATGATTATGTAGACGATTAACCTGCAATGCGAACAATGCATATACCTGCACACGGTTGACTAATTATAAAGTGGACATTAAAACTAAAATCATTGTAACACAGAATTTAAAAAAGGTCATCCAACATTCATACGATTTTACGTTTTGCTTCAACTTACACGACACCTTAGGGGCTAGTTGCATCTTGCTGAGCTTGTTTTTTTTTCTCGTTTTCCTAAATTTCATCTATTTCTTTTGCCATCCATGTTTTGTACAAACCACACGCGAAATATGCGCGCGCGCCTAAGTGATCAGATAAAAACAGGGACAAACATATAATATCATACAGGAGCAGTTAGGCAGAGACGGTGATGGAGAAAGGAATGGGTAAACGGGAGCTAGCGGTTACTAGCTGGGGATGACGCAGATTGTTTTGTTTTGTTAGTTTAGATATTAACTTTAACATATCATAAAGAAATACAATAATAGAAATACGATCACGAATCATACGATAAGATCCTGTACTAACACAGATAAATGCACTGGGACGCGGGATGATTTGCTGTTCATTCTCGATTCCTTAACTCTTCTCGGTTTGCTCTATAAATCGAAATCGCACTATTAAACGGATCCAGCCAGTAGAATGTAATCCTGATCAGCACACCCACCTCTTGAGACGAGGAGTGGTAAATAGTTTGAGGTTTGTACTTGTTTAACATAAGTGTTAACGTAATTGTTTCTTTGTGCACGTCTTGCATGTTCCACACAGTACTGGAGTCTACCTGGTGTGAACACTGCAGTTACCGGATATATGGCCGAACATAAGTGAATGAAGCGATTATATTAATCTACTCTCTTATCAGATACTAAATGAAGCACACTGTTGCCAGCCATTATCATTTCCCAGCCTTTCTGGCGAATGCACCCATGCCATCATACCATTACGGCTGCAATGATTGTACCGTTTGAATCGTTGGTACCATATTACATTACATTCACCTAGACCACAGCTGGCCGATTTTATTAGGATTCGAACGGTCTACCAGACATGGCGTTTTTATGTTAAAATTTAGTACACATCGGCTCTGTCTGCTGTATCGTATCATATTGTGAAATGATTTGCATCATTAGGTGAGAAAACAACCAAACTATGGTGTTAAACAGTCTTTACGGGATAGCAGTCCATATGCGCTGTTTCAATGCCAGTTGTGCTCTGTCCTTTAATTGTAGATTTTTGCCCAGCGAAGGAGTCGCCAAAACCACAACAAAATATACCAGCGACACAGAAACTGAAGGCAAGAATGAAAAATGAAGTGAATCTCTCACACTCCAGACTTTAAGTTGACAGAACATGCAGATCCAGTGTTGTCAATATTTTATAACACCAAAACAAAGTTACGTATATTGATACCAAATGGATTATGGCAGAGGAGTTAAGATCGATCGATAAACGAGCTCCACGAAGCAAAAGGAACAATAACACGGAACGCATTCCGAGAGCTGCCGTTTGAGGTGCAAAGCTTAGCTAATATTAGTAATGCTATAACGTTGAGCAGGATCACTCAATCCTCCATCCATCGTGTGGCTGTTCTCTTAATATGCGAAGACGACGATCAGTTTAGTGATCCATAATATCAGTTCGCTCACGGAATTGATGCATGTGCATGATTGATTTCCGCGTATGGATATCGCTTACAGGACCATCGGTTAAGTCCATTGAACGAAAATCCGAAAACATCTATTTGCCAAAACAGAAATAAAGAATAATAATACTATGTACCGCTGCATGACTACAGGCGTGTGATCTTTACGTGGCGCTGAGTAGAATTATCACCTCGTGTCGTATTATCCTCTGTGTCCTGAGACAATCGTTTTCCAATCTTTCAGTAAAGTACACGTTTACTACTGCCAAAACAAAGGAAAATTTTGCACACATTCGCTCGCACAAATACATACATACAAACTCACACACACACATACACACACACACGTACTCACACGCACACAGAGACTGAAATGGCCACAAACACAGACACGAGTTACTGGAGCATACACGCACACCCGGAACGTCCCAAAACTGCATACGCCCTAAACCTTAACTTTAAAATACTATCGCTTACTACGGTGCTGCTTCGCTACGGATACGACTTTGCTCTACCGCATGTGATCACCTCCAGGGTACCATCATTTCCGGTGAGCTATACCTTTCTTCAGTTACAGTGATTGCCGTTCTATTAAGTGACCGTTCCATTTCCATTCCCATGTCAGTGCCACGACGAAATGCTAATGGAGATGGGCCGGGGGATTCGATTACGATCCACCGCTGTATCCTAAATAAGCCTTACGTCTAGATTGTGTTTTGTTTACTCTGCACACCCTATTATTAATGGTGCAAGTTTTGCGGCAACCCACTTGTTGACTGCTAGTGTACACCTTCTGATTCTGCGGTACTCCTAGTTCACCATCAGGGTGTGCGACTCCATCGGCGCTGCCGAATCGTACAGGGTGTCCGTATCTTGCGTCGGTTCACCCTGTAACTGACATTGGTTTGTTAGTGTACCGGCACCACAATCGCAGAAAAATCTGAAACCAAGCAAGCAAACTAAGTTAGAAGGGCCGCTGCTTCTACTTCCCGTCGTCAACGCTTACCTATCATGGCGTATAAACTCGACGTCATGACCGGAGTGGCACGTTTTGATGCAATTCACACAGATTGCATTGCGATCGGTGGTATTGCACGTATGGCAGCGATAGAAATCATGCATCGGAAACGAAGTGTAGGACGATATTTTGTACAAACACTGGCCGCCCGATACCGCTTTCTCCACCTCGTCCTGATTGTTAAAAATCTTGTTCCCACCGACGATCGGTTGTACGCCGCTGGCCAGACACAGGCCACCAAACTTGTTGTTGAAGATCTGATTGTATTCCAACGTAGCCGTCGCATTGTTCGTAATCTCTACACCGGCCGCCAAACCATCGAAAATGCGATTGCGCTTCAGCACCGGATGGCTCTGGGTCGATATTAACACGCCCGCCTGCGTATTGCGGAAGATGTCATTCTCCTCGAGGATTCCCTTGCCACCGTTGAAGATGCAGATGCCACCATCTCGACCATCGTAGATTTTGTTCCGCCGCAGGGTCGGATTCGAGTCCGTCTTGATCCACACACCTGCCATCGCATTGTCAAAGATTTCGTTCTGCTCTAGCAAACCGAGTCCTCCGTTGTACACTAGCACACCTCCATTTTGGCCACCCCAAATCTTGTTGCCGCGTATCACCGGATTGCTGCCGGTACGAATCTGCACGCCCGAGTACAGATGGTTGAATATGTCATTGTCCTCTAGTTTGCCGTGTCCATTGTCGTAGAAATACACGCCAACCTGTTTGCCCGAGTGGATACGGTTCCGTCGCAATACGGGCGTACTGCCAGTCGTGATCCATACACCGGCCAACGTGTTTGCGTACACTTCGTTCTCTTCGATCAAACCCTGCCCCTTCTCGTGCACATAGATACCACCGTGCTGTCCATGGTGGATTTTATTGTGCCGCACGATTGGATCGCTCGTCGTGCGTATCTGTATGCCGGCTAACGCATTACCGTAAATGTTGTTGTGCTCGATCAGACCACGGCCTTCGCCAAAGATATATACGCCACCCTGGTGCCCATTATAGATCTCGTTCTTTCTGATAGTGGGATTACTATTAGACGTAATCCACACACCTGCAAATTAACAAGCGCTTCAATCATATGCACGATCTTAAACGATATTTACTTCGAACATACCTGCAAAATTGTTGGAATGGATTTTGTTCTCTATGAACTGGCCCAGCCCATTCTCATGCACGTAGATACCACCGGTTTGGCCATGATGTATTTCGCACTTGACCACCGTTGGATTAGCACCCGCCTTCACCTCAAACCCTGCTATTCGGTTGTTGTGGATGTCATTTTTCTCAAAGTAACCCTAAATACGAAGCAAAAAGAGAACGAAATTAAAATTAATCGTAAGCAAACCTCATGTAACGAGTGTACCAGTTTACGCACCATGCCATTGTCGAATGTAAAGATGCCAACGTCACGTCCGTGGTGGATGTGATTTTCGCGCATGATTGGACTAGCGTAATTTTTAACCCAGATTCCGGCCAGCGCATTCCGACTAATCTCATTATGCTCATAGGTCCCCTGTGCGTAATCTGTCACGTACAATCCAACGTTCTCACAGTCGCTGATGTCACAGTACTTGATCAGCGGATTGGCACCGACACCACTAACACAGACTGCGGCCCCAACTGTAATGGAAAAGTGCGAAGAAACATGAGATATTATTGCCCTTCATTCGTTTTTCGCCTAACTGGTACAATACTTACCGACTGACGTGCTCCTGATTATGCAATGATCAATGGTGGGACTGCAGTTTTCGCTCACCTCCAAACAGTAGTGTTTATGATGTGGAACCGTCGAAGTAACGTCCGGCGAAAACTTCAACGTCATATGTCCTACGTACGCATGCTTGGCTCCCTCAACGAACATAACCGTCGATTCGGATTCTCGCTCGAGTATGATCGATTCGGCCACATTGCCCGGGGCTGCCCCAATCAGTGCAACGTCGGAATCAATCACCAAGAACTCACCCCGATACGTTCCGCTGTGCAGAAATATCAAACTGCCCGTTGTCATCGTTTCACCGGCCGCGCCACCGCCTGCTCCGGCACCAGCTGCCCCACCTGCTCCACCCATATCATCTCCATTGTTGTTATTGCTATTGCTATTGTTACCGCCCATACCATTGTTACCGTTCCCACTTGCTCCACTTCCACTGACACTGTTTCCGGTGCCCGTCGTGCCATTGCTGTTGGCAGAGTTTTTCTCATCCGCGTAGTCCAGTGCACCTTGCACCGTGTTGAAGTAAGCGATGGTGCGACCTTGATACCGCCGATCCTGATAGCCTGGTCGCACGTGAATACCTCGGTACAGCTGTCGGAAGCTCTCCTTCCACGGATTCGCATAATCCGCCTCGTCCGGTTTCACGAACACAAATTTCCATGGTTCCGGATTGAACAGCGGCAGATCATACTCGTACACGTTCTGGTAGAGCCGCTTCCACAGTTCCTTATCGTTGGCAATCGTTTGGAAGCGCTTGCAGACGAGTGCTACCCTGCAGAGGTCCTGCTCGTACAGGTAGGAGAAGATTGTAAGCAGCACCTCATCCGGCATTTCGTACTGTAGATAGTGCGCTGCAGACTGCATGCACATTGTGCCCGCCATAGCCACCGACGCTGTGGCCATCGGCGGCGAGGGAGTTGCTGGCGAGGTGAGTGCTACAACTGCCGCTGTAGCTGCCGGCCGGCAGGCCACGGTCGAGGAAGCCGATGAACCACCGCCCGTTGCAGCCAGCAAAGCAGCGGCCGCCGCCGTCGGCTGTTGTGGCATAGTGGCCGCCATAGACGTGCCCACATCGTTACTGTTGGAGTAGGTACGCCGAGGGCGTTTACGAGCAGGCAACATATAAGCGGCCGCATTTGGATCGTATCCACCTGTCGATTGATACTGATGTGAATGATGATGGTGATGGTGCAGAAGAAGATTGACACTGCTATTGCCGCTGCCGCCACCGGGCGAGCAGTTCGGGTTACTAATACTACTGCTGGATGAGGATGAGGCACCACATCCTAGGCCGAACGGTGCACCCGTGGAGGACGGCAAAGAACCTGCATTTGACGAGGAACTCCCTGCCGAAGAGTTTCCAGCCATCGCACTAGAAGAGGATGCCGATGATGATGATGAAGTTGCCGGACCGTTTCCACCTCCACTTCCTGCTAACCAACTACCTCCACCGCCCGTGCCTCCACTACCTCCGCTACTGGCATTGGCAGAATCGTGTGCCGTCATAGGGGACTTTTTGCGAAGATCATATGGCGAGTTGGAACTCTGCTTAACCTCGGACAGCGTTACAGAGGATAATGGACCGGACAGTCCGCACGTAGTCGAACCTGCACCAGCTCCTACTGTTCCTGATATGGAAGATGAGGAAGAACTGGAACACCCGAATGTGGAGGAAGAGGCCCCAGTCGATGTGCTGTTGCTACTGTTCGATCCGACGATCGCGTACAGTGAAGCCGTTATTGCCGACAGACACTGCGAGGATGTGGTCGTTGATGAGCTCGTTGTACCGGAAACGGAACCACCACCACCACCACAGACCATTACGGTGGGTCCAAGGCTGTCAGCGTTTGTGGTTGTTGAAGCGCCGCTGAAGCTGCCACCGAAGTTGGTCATTCCAGCCGATGTGCACACACCTGGTGGTGCCATCATCACAGTGGAAGATGCTGCGGAAAGACCGGCAATGGCAACCGTTAGTGCCGTAGAGATGGTAGAGTTTGCCGATGAGTTCGACGAGGATGACGCCGATGACGATGTGGAAGTGGAAGGAGCATTGGACGTGGACGAGCTGGCGGAGGTACTGCTATTTGTGGAGCTGATTGTAGTACTAACGGCCGTTGTGGGTCCTGTGCCGGCTGTCGGGGGAGCAGCAGCTGTCACGGCTGGACCACTACCGGCTCCACCACTTCCACCGCCATTTGACGACAAGGCTGCACCGACACTCGGAGCTGGAATGTTTTGTTCGCAGATTGCTGTGGAGAAAATGAAACAAAATAAAATGTTAGTGATATTTTTGTCTATTTAATTTGAGATGGATCAATCCAAGTTATTGTAAAAAGCGGTCTCGTTTAACTACCATAGCTAGAATGCCGGGTTGTATAGATCGAAATATAAAGAAAAACTGATCAGGAGAAAGTGATATTCAAAGTACATAATGGTACGCATCTTTTCTAAATTGCATTCGTGCAGGGATATTTTCAGTGCATTCATTTCTCTTCTTGCCTTTTATTTTAATTCCTTTGGGCTGCTACATTTTACTTTCCCCCTTAAACCACTTTCCCTGCTTTCATGCGAAGGCAAAAGGGTCGACCGCACATTTAAGAAACGTGTGTGACAGTGGTGGCAGTTAGAATTTATTTCGGTACGTCGACCGAAGATGGTGTTCTTCTTCACATACGCCCACACAGTTTCTTTCCGGTCGGCCACCTTCCTCCATCAACACGTACACCGCCGATCCTCGTATTAAAGACAGGTTTACGTAGAAAAATCCAATTCTATCATTATAATGATTGAAAGTAGGCTTACATATGTGTACAGGTTTTACATTAATATTTTTCGTAACAGATCGTGTTACCGCCGCACACTACCAATTACCCGAAGTTCCTTGGCCCTTTGAGAGGTTCAGGTTCCTTGCAACTCGGAAATCTACAAGACACATCCAAATGATGCGTTTATAAAATATTGTTTATTTAAATAAATCAAGCAGTTGATTAAGCAACTTAAGCTAACGGTAATAAACAAAATGACGTTTAAGATATTTGTTCAGATTGAAACATTTTAGTTCCGAAAAAAATACATTTTACGTGTGCTTCTTCTAAACCACAAATAGAACCCTGTATATCTGGCCTAACGTGTGGTGTAGAGTGATCGCATTGCAGCGCCGTACGTCAGATTGCCGTATGGGAATGGCGTGTGCAGACGTGTGTGTATGGTAGTGTTCCGGCTGCACTTCTCCGGAAACTATTAATAATGAACCGAGATTCTTCAGTTGGCTTAACGCCGCACTGAAAAGCATTAGCCCAAACATGCAGCATGTGGTGTTGCAACAGAAATGAATCTAATACGTTCATGCTAATTACCAGCAGCCTGGTGTTATTTTTTTAATTATTTTGTTCTTGTAATATTTAAAACAGGCCAAAAGACAAACATAAACTAAAACTGATAGTTTGATCTGTGTTCGTGCAAAATTGAAAAAAGGCGTGGAAAAATGAAAGGAGCACCACATCAGAAACTAAAAGAGAATGATATAGCCTTTAAAAATGTGTCCTATATCAATGTGTGAATGAAAAGACGCTTAGCTAGTAAGCGGCTGCGGTTATTCCTCCAACAGGCCCTGATAGAATGCAGAAGAAATGAAAAAGGATGCACTACAAGATCTTCTCTCTGCAACTGCACCTCTATTTTAAAATCCGTGCAATTCCCCCAATTGCCTAGCGGATTCTGTTCATAGGCCGTGCGCACTGTATCCATTTTTCTGACAAACGGTTATTGCTCTTCGCGTTGATCAACGAATTCGTGTCACAATTCATACTTCTAGTATGTAAAAATAATTTTAGATAGTGCAGAAAAAATGCTGCAAACGATTATCATTTTAAAACAAATTTACGCCCGTCTAAATGTTATTAAATTTTCTCTCTATTCTAATGAGCAAACGGGTTTCATCAACAAACCACAAGAAAAGTAAGCTCCACTTTTAATCACACTGCAATTACGTTTTGGAGAGCATGAGGTACGGTAGCTCAGAAGGCAGGATATTACAGCGGACGAGTCAGAAACATCCAACCGACACTAAATTTCTTCCCCTTCTTTGTGTATTAACGGAAAACCGGGGCTAACTGTACACGAAGTAAGGAAAGTGAAAGTGGGGGAAAAACGGTTCGATCATTTGAATAAATTTTCTTTTTTTATGTTATCCGTTACCATCCACCGCTAGCTTTTTTTCTTCTTTGCTTTGCTTACTACCAGTTTTTCTCTTGCTCGCACACTAAAGTGCACCTTCATTTTTTGACTCGGAAAAGCCGTTTCTTGTTGTTCGCTGCTTGGGCACACACCAGTTCCTCTATTTCAATTGCTCGGTCGAGCATCGTTGGCTATGTATGATGAAATAGATTTCTTGCATGGGGAAAAGGACGAATCCCGAAAGTGATACAGATAGCGGTTAAGATGCTCAGACGAATACTTTGTGAGAAATTACTCAATGTTTGATGTTGGAATACGTTCAACTCCTATCAGTCGTTACAGTATCCGCAGTTACTCGCTTTCTATTATCTTCATTTTCAATTTTGTGCAACTTTAATTATGCCTCCAAGTACAATATCTAAACTTTCACATCCAGAAATTTGTCTTGCAATAAGGATAAACAAAAAGTTAACAAATGTTTATAGTTTTGCCCACTGGATTAATCACATAAAAGTGAACAACATTCTAAATGTCTCATTGCAAGTACAAGCCGCAAAGCAATTTACGTGAATCTTTTTGCGAAGCACATTCCCATGAAAGGCGAGTTCAATGTTTCACATTCCAATGAAAAGAGGACACCTACAAAAAACGAATTCCGCGGTGGAAAAATGTGATTTCCACATTGTATCCAGCATCCTTTATGCGATTGTGCACTTAATCGCTATAGCAACGCATTGTCCCGCACCATATGGCAAACATGTTCCGAGTGAACTTCAAAAAAAAAAAAGCGATTCAATGCGACCGAAAGAGTATGGGTGAGAATAATTCTGCAGAAAGGGATTAACCTTGCGATTTTTGATTTCCCATTTTCACTTACCGGAAGTACGCGATGGCAGCGGAATTCGGTTGCCCTTTCGCCGGGATCGGCGAACATACGATCGGGACGATGAAAAGGAAGCGCTGGGCATTTTCCTCTATTTACGTATCCACTTACGGCTAAAGCAGGAACCACAGAAAACTGCCAACTTTGCTTTGGAGTTGTGCCGTTGATATCCTTTTCCGTACAACAATGCGCCACTATTACACAGCAGTAGCCGTCAGTGTTAAGGAACTTTTTGTTATACTATTCTTGATGCATTTTTCTTTTCTAAAATTCGGCTCTTGTGGGATGGCCACCGTTATTTGTACCAGATACGGGGAGTGATTGCGTACACTATTTCAGTCCATTCAATTCAGCAATACCGCCTGTCCATACCTGTCCGGACAGCGGATGGACTCCCTATATCCTGTAGCCTACAGCAGCAGCCTGGACTATCGTAATTCAGAACATGGAAAAAGGATGAGAAAGAGAACAACACATACAAACACTGCACACACTACCCTTTAATCAATAATATTGTGGAAACTGGGTTCACTCGTCTGTTCATGCACAAAACACGGAAACAATTCTTTTTACCATTTTTATCCTGCCGAACCATATGAAGTAACTTAACTTATACGACACATATGTCCCAGAGCCTATGCGAGGAGGCTTCAGAATCTTGATTGTTGTGCACCACGAATCCTGAGTATACTTTTCTTTTGTTGCGTGCCTAATTATAATTGTCGTACCTCGGTGCCAACGACTCTAGTTTCTCTCGAATGACAACAGCATGACATCCTTTTGCGAATGGAAACCACACGCATACGAATATAAGAAACTGCAATCATCAGAGAGTGCTGGGACCTGTTTTTGGAAATTTAGCGCAACACGATTCTATACAACCCGACCATCCGGAAGATAGCCCTTCGCGTTTATATTGAAGAAATAAAAAAAACAATGCATTCACAATAGGAAAAAAGGACGGCTGGTATTACGCACACCACACCTTTGATTTCCTCTTTGTTGGAATGTTGTAACAGCATACACACACATAATGCTGCATAAAATTAAATTTTACGGGAGTGTTTTTTGCACATCTATTTCTCTTATGTTTTCCGCTCCATGTCTGTGCTGTGTTCAGTTTTTTTTCCAAATAATTGGCACGCACAAGCGAAGTATAATAAAAGTGCGTGCGTGTGTTTTTTTTTTTACTTGCTGGTGCTACAGCTTTTCGTTTTGTTTTATTTGGCAAGCACCACTTCGGCCACAAACAAAGAGCAGTGCCTTCTCTCGTGGTAGGATTTCGCTCAAAGAAGGCAATGACGTTTGCAGTGACAATGTTGTTGTGCTTCCTGCGATGCGGCCATTTTTAATGTTTAAATCAGCCCTCCCTTTTCAGCTGCTCTCGGGCCCGATGCTAGTTTGATCCTGCTATTTTGTTCCGCCGGCTGCTGGCTGCTGCTGCTGTTGCTGTGTTGTAGCCTTTCTTCGTATCCCTTCTTCATGGCTATGAATACCTCCGCTAGCACACAGTTGCGGTGTGTAAAGAATTTTGTCATTGATCCTGTTTTCCTGCCAAAAACACTTTTGCATTCCGTTGCTTGCTTTTTCACCTTTGGCCTGATGCAGATTTCCCTACCGATCCATCTTTTTACAGCACCATCTCTACGATTTTCACGTTTAACACAACACGGATGGCGTACGAACAACGACGACGAAAGAACACATCGAAAATCAAGATGAATTGTACCATTTGCTGCGCACGATGCGCTCACACACACAGTCTCGCTCTCATGCAAGCTTTCCTTCCTTCTCCATTCGCTCTGACGCATACGCACACAAACACACATACACGCACGTGCAAGCACTCTACTAACAAAAAATACCACACTGTTTGCGAGCAATTTTCGTCACAAATTTACCGTTTCGAGCGCACACTTTACAACAGTCACACGCACGACATCTTCCTACGCCCGTTGTCGCACTTTACGACCGCGTACGGTGCGAAAATCGTGATGCAAATTGCATAATTTTCCACAGATTTTTCGCACACGGACAACTCCTTCCTCAGTGAGTAAAGGCAAAGTGATTTGAGAAGGTCAGACCATTCCATTGCTCGCCATGTTAGTTGTTGGTATTGACGTCCATGGTGAACGTTTGCTTTCCGCAACCGCAATGCCAATCTCAGCCGTCAAACAATATTTTAAATCCACTTCAAACAAGCGAAACATTCAATCGGAAGCACCAATCAATCAACCGAGCTAGATAATTAATTAAAACACTATTCCATGAACGAAAATTCAAAAGGGAAAAAGAAAACATGAAACTCTGGCAAACTGCATATCAGACCAAATGTTGTGGATGTACATTGACCAACCTCTTTCTAACTAGCTTCAGTGCCGTGAAGCTGTCAATTTTGGCGATGGTGAAGTTTAGCGTCACATTCCCAAGGGTTAATGGTTTATGTCTGTGGAAAATCCAACAGATGGCGCTGTTATAACAGTTGCCTTAAAATACTCACACATACACAATTGACGGCAAGCAGTATCTTCAAACGTAGCTGTATTGCAGCTGAAAATCACACAACTGCGCTCAATAACTTTATTTTCTTTAAATTTGGCTTTGATTTTGTTAGAACAAAAATTATACACAGTATAATAGACAAACCTGCTGACGTGATAAAGGAAATTAATTAAATACAATAAATAAACAATCGACAAACCAGCACAGACCACCGCCTGATGCTTCTCGTGGTGAATTTATGGTGAATAAATTATCTGATCGCACCTACACTACCAAACTTTCTTATTGTTTACACACAGAGAAAAGACAGCGCATTCTTTGTTTGACTTCCTACATCAAATCGTTAGTTTCGTGAAGACGCACGGAGGCGTTTGCCCTGCTCGGAAAGGGAATTTCAATCACTTTGTACCTTCGGTGAAAACTGAAACACCAACATTGCAGTGAAAATTTACATCACTGTTAAACCTTGCTGCTACCAAAACCTAAAACAGCTTCTAATAATGCAGTGAAAAAAGTGAGGTGGGACGCGAATAGGACGCGCGCTCCATGGCGAACCAACGTTCTCAAGGACTCATTCGGTAAAAACGGACCCAAGCATCGCCCCCCGGAAAAGATCATAGGAAAACGGCACACATCACGACTCATGACGGCAGCCTGGAATAAAACAAAAACGGTAAACGGTGATAATTTATCTCTCTACTAACTAACATACACCATTTTTCTGTGCTGAGCTGTTAAGGGGTTAGAAAAAGCATCAGAGAAGGAAGTAATCTCCCCCAAAGCCTCCCTTCCACAAGACTTTCCATCCGCTAAGCTGTGATAAAATTCAAGCATAGAAAATATGCAGGAGTGAGAAGCAAGCGACGCTCTTGTCCGTCAGCGTTTCAAGTGCATCTCGAGTTACGTGAAACCACAGACAGATTTAAGTTCCTCGAGCAAGGTATACCTTTTTAAATGAAAAGCAAAAATTAAGCTTCCGATAGGATGATGAAATAGGAGCATCATTTTGTTTATTGGCTGCCAAAGCGCAGAGCTTCTCCGTGTTACGGCCATTTGTGTGGGGGTGTATTATCGCAGTTAACGCGCATCATACAAAAACAAGCAACGAACGGGGTAGTGTATGTGTGTACGTGCGCAAAGATGCTTGGTTGCTAGTTAGCATAACGGATTTCTAGCATTTGATGATCAAACATAGTCAAGCATAAACAACGGGAAAATCTTTAGCAGGGGATGGAAACATAAACATATGCGGACGTATACCAGGATTGAGTGCGTCGTGCACTTTGGTCGTTGAATCGTCATCGCCTCATCAGTCATATTTTTATTTTCCAAGGAGCCATTGCCGTACAGCTCGCACACACAACAACGCACAGCTGGTTCGCAACACACCACACAAAGCAAGCCAAAAGCCCAGACGCACACCAACACCAAGCACGATTTGCGTCGTCCAGTGCGAGAGCGCGACGGAGTGACTGCGATTGCGTGAGAGCGAAAAGGCGAGAGCCATTGGTTTACGTGAAATAAACAGCAGCAAGTCCCTCTGTCGATTCTGTTGTGAGCCCGCGATTCGAACAGCCAAACAAAAGACACGACAAACGGCCGAACGCGTACGGAACGAACGGACACAACGCGACCCAGAGAGGGTATAGCAATAGTAGCACCAGTAATAGCAGCAGCTTCTGCGAAAAGTGACAACCTGCCCGAAACGGAAGAAGATGGTCCCGTCGCTAAGGTGAAAGCTGCCTATACGGACCAACAACAAACATCATCTGTGATATATGCGCGCGCTCGTCCGCCCGTGTAGTGTGCATTCCCGCAGCCCCTCGTACGAGGATAACACTAGAAGACGCAAGAAAACTAGCTGAAAATACACATCACAACAAGCTGCAGCCTTGTGAAGGTGATGCGATTAGGAAGGATACAAGTGTGTAACTTATTTGCCAGTTTAGTGTAATTGAAGATATACGTTAGTGATTTTAACTTATTTTAACTTTCGCGACTTTGTGCGTGCAATATCTTTACGTACGTTCGTTCGAAAAAAACAAAGAAACTAAGGAAAGCAACAATATCTGCGCTATGAGGAGTTAGTGGTAAATTTTAAGTAAATACCCATCAACACGACCCCAAAGGTAAGTGGAAGATGTAAGGGTGAGATGAGGTACGCACAGGGGGTGAAGGTTGCGCTAAAGGAGCAATGAACACGAAGCAGGACAGAAGGGCATTGCGATTGAATGGTTCAGAATGTGCAAATATACAAAACGCAGTGTGATGCAATGGAAAGGAAGAGTTGGTAAGACCTTCTCCTCCTGACCAGCTGACATTGAACACGGAACTAGGGGGTTTTGAGAGGAGGCACACTCTGTTCCCTGTACGCGTTCAGGGACGTAACGCTTAGCGCTGCATATGATTGTTTAACGATTTAGCGTCTCTCTATGCCCACACTACTTAGCATTTTTATTTCCTTTTGTTTTCCAGATAATTAAGATAACCTAGCGAGACGCATCATCATACACGAACATCCTACTTCATCAAACAAATGATAGAACGCGCAAAAACGCTGTGAAGAAATTTTTAACTCCCAACTGACGCAACATTTTCAACGACAATTTCTAAACACGAAAATTGAAACCCATTAGTGAAGAGTCAGCGACAGTACAAAACACAGCAGCTCGCACGCACACAGCAATCTCATGCGTGGAGACTCGACCAGCGTACCGTTGTGTATGTAAACGTGGAGACCCTCGCAACATAGTGGAGAGCTCGTCTCACCAACACATCGACACTGCCGAACTCTACACAACCAGCGCAGCGGACGAATGTGCTAGATTCGCAGCTCAAACTCGTCCAAGTCTCCACACGGGCCGTCATTGTAGAATCTAATACCGAATTGAATAGTTCTTTATTGCTGGACACTGGGGTGACGCAAAAGTGAGAGCCACAATCACGGAAGCATCCGGGTAAGTGATCCCGAATTATCCTTTTCCACCAACGACCATCATATTCTGCGACAGTTTCTTGCTCGAAATGGAAAAGATGTGAGGAGAAAAAACGTGTAGTGTAAATGTGAGCCACAATTGTTACTACCTCGCGGTTCCGTACGCAGCATGGTCACGCGGCGGCCATCTTGACGTTTTTTTTTTGTAGGAATGTGATGTCAGCGCAGGGAAGAAACATGTGTTTGTGTGCGAGTGTGTAGGGTGCGCGGAATATCTCCAAACCAGAAGGGTTAATATTTATTTTCCAGCCAAAAAGTGCGCTCAAGTGTGTGGAAAATGAAATGGATTTGTTTTGCGGACATTCAGAAATTATTCCGATTTCGAAAGCTTTTTTGTAATTTGTTTCTTCGATGAGAAACATCATGGCTACGAGAGGGTGTGAGAAATTTCGCGAAATCATCACGTATCTTCTCACTGTGTTTTACGCTAGTGATGAGAATCTTCACAATTCACCCACAGGGTTGTTTTCGTGAATCCAATCGCACATCACGTTTGGACGTGAATTCAGATGGATTACATGATTCGACATGTTCGTGCAGGTTAGGGCTTATTTGTACAGTGGACGATAGTGTACAAATTAACGGATCTTTGTATGCGAGCATCTGAAATAGCATCTGTGCGTGGTGACGCATTTCTTTTTTTTTTCTTTTGTACTGTTGCTAAGTGAAACGGAAAAATTAGAAAAAAGAAACTAATCGAAGTACCGAACGCAACATCTTCATCAACACCACTACACATGCATGTAGAAAATTTTGTTCATTAGCGCAATCGCTGAACGGGTCATACCATTTTTTTTATTTTATATAAGTCTCACAAGACTGCTTTATGCTGTACTGTTGCTCCACTGGTGTGCGTGGAGCAGTTTCGTTGGCCAATGTTGAAGGTGCGCCCTCCATGTGTGTGTGCGCGTGGTGGGTAGCTAGCAGTGATGGCACGATGTGGAGATGGGACCGAAACAAAATCATCTGTTTCAATGCGCGAAACATCGCGAAAGAAAATATGTATAAGGATGATGTTGGGGAAAATTGACAGTTGGAGCTTTTCAAATTGGAGAGTTACAAGAAAATACACTTTGTAGAGAGGCATTGGCACAAATACAAGGCTTGGACGAAAAATTAAAGATTTGTATAGCTTGAGACTTTTATTCAGCTGCATCGGATCTGCATTTTTTATTGTGCATTAGTCACAACATCAAAAATAGGCATGGCAGATTGCTTTATTCATCACTAATGTGGGGCTTGATAAAACGAAACCCACAATGTTGTTAGTGTTTTGGGCCCTTTTCAACCTGATATGTTTTAAATAGTTCGAGGGGCAACAACCATCGCTCTGTTAGCTCAGTGGAAAAGAGGCCACAAAAAAACGGGAATAAATTTACATACAATTCACCCCCAACTCCCCCTTACTTCACACTACAGTCCTCCTTTCTGCCCGCTACTTCCCCCTGTTGTATGATTTTGCACAACAAATAAACACACAAATACATAATCAGCTGCGTGTTAGTAGAACAGCGTTGATGCTGAGCTCTTACAATGTATTTTCAATCCTATGTGTATGTGTGTTGAGGTTTCTGGTCATTTTTTACCCTCCCCCAAATGGGCTGACAGAAAAAAAAAAGTATGTAAGCTATCGACGAGAGCTTCGGCTCCTCTTTCGATTCCTTCCAGAGTCTTCTACCGTCCACACATGAACGCATTCATACAACAAGTTAGTGACGCTACAACGGCGTCACAACTCACCACACACTTGACGCAAATAAACAAACCTTCCATGGTCGTCGAAGCACCAGCAAAGAGCTCGCACGGGGTCGACTTTTTTCGTACTCGGTGACCGAGTTCGATTACCACCTTGCACAATGACATTTTGTGTGTTCTGTTGTGCGCATATGCATATATATTTTTAATACGTGAAAATAGTTTTATTCCTCCGTAACAAACGATTGGTCACCATGGAAACGAAGAAAATTGTTTCTTTGCAGGAAGGGAGATGGGAAAAGGAGAAATGTTCGATGATGTATTAACGGGTGCTGGTTTCATCTTTGTTTGGTATGGATGAATTAAAAGAGCAGCATAAGAGGTGGTCTGTCCTACTTTCTTCCTGTGTGACACGACATTACACTGCAGTATCACATTTGACCTTGTACGGAATGTGTGTAAAGTGCAGCCTTTTTGTCTCCGCCTAATTAGTTCATTGCCGGTTGAATCACGCGCATATTAGCTACAACCAGGGTTGTACTTTGTGTCACCTTTACCTTTGGCTGGTGATATTGCGTCAAAACTCACTTTCCAATAATACACAATCATCGAACGGGTGTCTCGTTTAGGGCTTACTCAACAAACGCAAAGGCGTAACCAGTGTGAGTGTGGCACGTGCTGGAAGACTGCTCATTCTTTCTTGGCAAAACTAAAATCGACCGTGGTTGCTTATATTTGTGTTGTTTGATAAAGTCAAATGCATTCGGAAGCTCGAGCTTTGTGTGCCAATGGTCCCGTTCGTGTACAGCGCGTGATACGCACCTTCAGACTTACGAGAAAGCCCTGTCGGGGTCGGGCTCTAAACATGGGGAACACTTATCACCATACTAAGCAGCATATCACCCTCTCCAACCTCTCTACTGGTGGTGGTAGCGGGGGTTGCGACTGTGCAGCTATAATGTTACACACTCCGCACACTCTTTTCCATTGTGTGTGATCTATGGTGTGAAATGGTTGCTTCCGTCAGTTGAATCGCCCTATATGGTAACATGTGGTTTGCACATGTGTTACTCCGTAAAGTTTTAAGTTGGTGCGCACCACATCGACGCCTTGTTATATGGAAAGCAATCTTACAAAAAGCAACTTGCTGAAAGAATTCGATTGCATGCGTTGCCAAACGTGATCGCTTGATCGTCATTGCGAACTGTATGTATTTATTGCCAAAGGGAGGTGTGTTCTTGTAAGAATCATCTCTAACATCAGCAAACATATCCCGCTTTATCGCTTTTTTTTTTGCTTTTAGTACGGATCATCGCAATACGTTTCGTAAGCTGAAAACAAAACATAGAATCAAACCTCGTAAGCACACATTAGTGCAGCTGATAATGGTAATGTGATAATGAGTAGCGTGTTTGCTGTTCTAATCGTTACATGCTCAAACGGCAAGGGAAGAATCACGTAGAGATGATGAATATTATTGTGGCGACTTTGTTTGGGAGTATGTTTGTTAAGTACAAGAAATAAAATTTGTCATGTTCTTTTACTGTTCGAAGGAAACATAAAAGTGATAATCGTCTGCGCGATAATAAGTTCTTATAGGAAAGAGATACGTTTTTTAGTTGATTCGCGTCCTACACACACTATCCATGCACCAAACACATATATGACTCATATAAGCAGAATTTTTGTAATTGTGATTCATTGTGGGAGCAGTATAAGAAATAATTTCGTTAAATTATGTAACAATATTGAAAAGAATGTGCACCTTCTGATGATGCATTGGTGTGGTTTGATAAAGTGTGCCTCATACCTCCATTTAGTGAATCATCACTGTTAATGGTAATGCCGTCCTGCTGCATTCCAAATGGCTTTATGTCCCGGGTATAGACAGAACCATGCAATAAACCCTGGGTAGACGGCGACACATCAAGACACGCATTAGCAGGTCACATTCTTGAATCCCAACAACTTTCTTCTCTTCCTTTCCACTTATCCCTGTCCTATGAACATCTTACCTCCAACGAAATGGTGTTTGTTTTCTTTCCCCTCCCTCTTTTGTTATGATTTTCTAGCATTAAAGATATGAGTTAACCTTTAAATTAAATTTTCCAGATTTTGAAGTAAGTGTCGAGTACTGAAGCAAAAGGTACAGAAGGATTAAAGCAAGATCGCTGTCAGAAGCGAAAAACACGGAAAAATACAGGGTAGACAGACGAGACAGAATAGTTCTAGCCACGTATTCTGGTGTAAGCTAACTGTGTCTGTTTCCTTGTCGGGACTGGTTGTGCTGGTTGTTTCTCTTCGGGCATTGTTCCTGTTTCTGGCGTGCGTTTGCATTCGCGTCAACCTATTAAAACAGATCGTACATTCTGATCGCTCACCCTGCTTGTTTCAAGGATAGCAACAGATCCTGTGTGTCTATCTTCGCCCCAAAGCAGCAGTGTGTTGCATATTTAGTACTGTATTCGTGATCAACTTCAATTCGATTGCGATCTTCTCCTTGAGGAAATCGCTCGGTAATACAAAAATAAAAAATACACGCAAGTCCAAGGATAAACGGTCGAGAATTCAACCAGTGCATTACCACCACTTACGGGAACGGTCTGCAGAGTAGTACGAACCGAAGAAGTAAAACGTCGGCTAACCATAAAAATCGTACGAAGGTCTTTTAGATCGTTTGAGTTCAATATCTTCCTGGTGCTGTGGTAGCTTTCCTGAGCATCTCCTCCAAGCCGCACTGAAGTGAACGAGATTTAATTGACCGCTGTGTACGAAGGACTAAGAGATTGTAGTTGAATACTGTCGCGAGCAGCTCGTTTAATAAGAAAAACGACGAGAGTTGCTCGAACGATCACAAGAAACAAGGGGTTTGTGATCCGTTTGTCGTCCTCCTACTGTCAAAAGCTTGTGCCAATATTGTTCTTCAACACGATTCTGGCCCGGTGCAAGGCGGGTGTACAAATCTCAGTACGTTTGAGCAACAGAAAAAGAACAGACAGACCGTAAAAAGAGTATTAAAGTTAGTTCGGCGCTAGCTTTCGCAAGCGTGTCAGAATTCAACTGGTGTATACTCGCGTTGAAGTCTCCGTACTTGGACAGAAGATCCACCCGCAACTGACACCCTCTTGTTGGCTTTTTGAAGAATCGAGCTTGTTTGGAAGAACCGAGTGAAAGAAGCAAAAGAGCCAAGCAGAGAGGAGAGAAATAACGAGGGTTTTCTGAGTGTCACATTTCAGAAAAAGGTTACGTTGCTGTCGAGAAAAGCAGGTTCAGTCCCAGTGTCTGTACTGCGTTTTCGGTGCGTAACCGCCGCCACTAGTAGTACCTATCGTTTTGCAAATTCCGCAATCAATTGAATAATACGCGACGCTAAAGATACTGAACCAGACCAACCAAGCACAGAAGCGAAAGTGATCGTGGTGTGTTTTTCGGTCGCGTTCAGGCTCGAGTCGAGTAGTTATTGGATTGGTTGTGTGCAGCATCACCCGCAAGAGCAAGAAAAATCAAAGAAACAATTGAGACGTCCGTTGGATTGGAGTTTTAACCATTAAATTGAAACGCTAATTTTTCTACAACAATTCGAATCTCTTGTTCTTGTTTCCCTTCCTACTCAACACCCGTTCAATCTCGCGGGGCGTCACACACTAATCTGTACGATTCATTCGGAATTCCAATCCGTTTTGTTTCGGACGCGCTGTGTTTGCAAACGATACGAACGGTTACGAAAATCCCCTTACACGTTTCGTGTATAGGTACTAGGCCAGCCCTCAGTATGTCTGTCCCTGTGAGCTGCTACTCTGTCGATAGCATGAACAACATCGACCAGCAGCCCATCGGAATCGGCGGCCACGGTCTACACACGTCCTCCTCCTCCGTCATGATGATGATGGGGGATGACGTTGATCACCGGCCAATGATGAGGATGAGCCCATCGACAACCGTTCATGCGCACGACCAGACGATGCATCACGATCAGCGGATGTTGTCAGAGGAGGGCCGGCTTGGGACACCGGATGCTGCTGATGGAGTTCTGTTGGCGTCGCACGACTGTCGCCGCGGTGGCACCAATGCTACCAGCAGCGGCTCCATGCACTCATCGGGCCCGGGCAGCGAAAGCACCAGCTATCACTACCCGCCGCATCATCATCACCACCATCACCACCGAAACCACCCGATGATGATGGATACCGCCGCGGATGACGGCACGGCATGCGCCAATCATGACGATGGCCAGGACTTAGTCGGAGCTGCCGGGGCAGCGGCAGCGGCTAAGTGCACCTCACCACATAAGCACACCACCAACACTGCATCATCATCATCATCATCATCAGCAACATGTAACAGCACCACCAACACCACCGGAGCAGCAGCAGCATCACCAGCACCACCTGCAATCCCATCGCAGACTTTCGAGGAGATGATGGCTAAGCTGAGTGAACTGCTTGCCCTGGAACCGAAGTATCAACCGAACCTTTACCTGCCGCAACAATCAGTCGTAAGTACCAAACATGTTATTTGTACTTTCTTTACTATCACCTAAAATCCGGCATTTGAATTTAGAAATGAAGGAAAAGAAGAAGTATAAACCCTTTATATGCTGCACGCCCGATCGTGGTTTGCATTTTCAAGTTCAAACGCCATTGTAGAGAAACGCACATTCCTCCAGCTTATGTTCGTACAGAGTGAAACGTCGGGTGTCAAGCGAAAAACAAAACAAAAAATCGAAAGTTTTAATGTGTTGCTTCTCTCCCTCATCACTACGCGCGTTCCAGCAGACAACGCATTGGGGCACAGACACGGCGAGCTTTTGGGTGGACAGGAAAAAAGCACATTTTCTTCACACTCTCTCGAACACACATGACGGCGAAGGTGAGTCGGTCGCGCCACACGTGTGCCATCGACGTTATCCATGCCAATGCTCATGCTTCGGCCAGCTGTTCACCAAAGCCGATTAGACGGTGCATGAAAATTGCACGTGAATTATGGACTTGTTTTATTCCATTACTGATCGTTTCTCAATAACCGTTGTAGGGTGCAAGCAAAAATCCTCGTGGCGGAACCGATTGGCGTTTCGTTAGTGTTGAAGAAATGTTTGAAATGGAATTTCAAATTGGTGGAAATTTGTAAACATCCAACATCCAAAAGAGCACAGAAGATCACAAAGAAAATGTACGGAACATGCATTAGACGACATGTTTTAGGCTGTATTGACACAACTGTCGCAAGAGGAAACAATTTATTAAAGTGCTAGATTTGTTTTACATATCTGTGTGTGTCTAATGTTATCAGCGCAAGCAACAGATATGGTTTGTTGTTTTCACCTTCTATATCTGGGCATCTTGAGTTGATATTTACAGTATAACACTCCCTTATGGAAGTTTCAAAGATAAGCAACAGGATGAAATTTTCAGGTTCAAGTTCAATCCTCGATCGATTTACGAATAATATTCATATTATTGGAATCCATTAACTATGATACGGGGCGATATGTTTGTTAAAGAATTTGGTATCGAACTAATATTTTCATTTTGTTGTGCAATTAACAACAACAACCATATTGTATTTACGTAAAATGGTTCCATGAAGGTTTATGTCGAACATCATCCCACAAATGTAACATCCGTTTGAGGGGATATGGTTTGAATAATCTCTTTTTTGTTGCACTATAAAGCATATTTCTGGACGTACAAAACCTGTTTTGCAGATATTGTGACGAATTTTGGGCTCTTCTTCGTCGAATATGTTCACCATGTCACACATACAGATCTGATATTGGAATCCAAATATTATGTGCTCTGCTGTATGGTGTTATGGTTGGTGTTGGTGAAATGTATGCGTGCTATGCTCAGCTATTGATTGTATATGTTTTCTTTTTTGCACAATTGTACCTTGTACAAGAGAGTAGGGGGGATGTGTGAGCGCGATCACGTAGTCGCGTATTTTTAGAATGATGGCTTGTAAAAGAGATCGTATCATTTTGTTTTGCCATTGGCTACCAAACAAGTTTAAGAAGTGGGAATATGTGCTTCTAATCAAAATTTAAATTGATGAGACTGCAACTTTAGGAATTGTTTCATTTTTCCATAAATAAAATCATGGCAGTTTCTTGCAAACTAGAGCTCTATTTAGTTCAATGGTACAGTTTTACTTGTCCGTGTTGCAATTCTTGCGAGGGATTTTAAATTAACAACATTAAAACAACATGTAGCAGATGATGATGTTCAGTTGTTTTGTTTGCACGACCGTTGGAAGCGATAACACCACCAAAACCATCACCCCACATTCGTCCGTTACGCTGATGGCATATTTTATTATCACCGTGCGGACCGAGCCCGTCTGTCTGTGTCTGTCTGTCTGATGGCATGACCCACTGATAGCGCTCTCAATATGACACCCGTTCAAGACAAAACGGGTAGAATAGAGTTGTATCTGATTGTTAGTAGTTGGTGGTAAGCATTTCTTAACACTTCAATGTTGTTCGTAGCTTTCAAGTATTTGTGTCGCACCGTGTTTTGAGTGTTGGATCAATAAGGTAAACTCTACGAGTTTGCCCTTTGAGCGGACTCATTAAACATCAACATTGTATTGATAATGAATTTGTTGATGCCGTTTGGAGGACGTTCGTTGGGGATTTGAACTACGCCTAACTGATATTATTAATTTGAGACGTCCAGACAATCTCTTGTAAATCTTGGAATGGATATCACACACGAATCTTCCCAAAATGGCTTATCACATGTAGGTCGTGTTTGGTACGAATCTAATACCGCGAAACGGAATAGCAAACCAGAAATATAGCAACTCATCGTTTTGTGCAAAAAAGAAAACAAATAAGCTTGTTTCCTGATACAGTGATACCGATTGGCGGTAAGGCGAATGCAAAAACAAAAAATAACACATCACATTTAATCACTATAACGTTTGTAGCATGATTGTCCCGTTTTCGCTTTCTGAGTATTATCAGTAGGTTTGAAATGGTGGAATGAAGCCAAAAATTACCACCGGAAAAGGTGAACGACCGTACGTGAACAAACGAACGAAAGCAAAATGGCGTGAGGAGGGGGGGATGGTTCAATCTGATCTGTACTAAACTTCCTTTGGCGAAGCGGTATGAAGCGTACCAGGGGTACCATACACTGCGTGATAATGTGTGATAAAACAGAAATAATAACACCCTTTACCTATCGCGGTGGTTCTGGTCATGTACGTCAGCAGTACGCAAGACTTGTTGTCTTCGTTTTGTGAAAGATAACTGATTGTGTAGATGGTGGTTTGAAACATGAGATAATTTCTGTTCCGCACCACAAGGAGATGATAGTACGTTGTCTCACTGGAAATGATACGCAACGAACACAGGGGCTAGTGCTGTGGGACGGGATTGCAGTGCATGTTCAATAATATATATATATTTTTTTGATAACCTCCTCGAACGGGGTCCACAACGGAACGTTCCGAGACATTTCTTTTGTTTTCCAGATCCAGTGCCGGCGGCAGGGTTAGTAATGGAGGCAATTAACGTATGTGTGATTTCCATCTTAATGCATACGCTAATAAACATTGTTACCACCCGTACCCGTTCTGGTATAGCAAGGTATGAAATTATGAATGGCTATGTACCCTTAGTTAGAGATCGAATGAGAGTGCCATTCTGGGTTAGGGTGTTGTTGCCAGAGTTCCTCTTTGGTTCGCTTGCTACAGTAAAAATCCGTTGAGGATAAGTGGCGCTCCGTAACTTCACTTTCCACGCTCTGTTGTCGCGTATTGTTTGTTTCAACTTGCGTCACATTCTAACAGAGCTGTTGCACTTATTCTAAATGGTGCTGTGCAGTGTAACAGAACAGCCATCGCTAGTGCATTCAGGTGCAAGCGCACATGCTCTGTCGTTACTTTGCGTAGAAGATTCTACGTTCTAGGGCAACTTGTCGCTCGCCTTCGTTGCATCGGTGGTGCGGAACAGAAAGAATGGATTGTTAAACCCATATTACTTGTTCTTCTCGTGACTATTCTTGTTATGTTTTTGGTTTGTTTCACGAGGAAACATCATGGACTGTTTAGGGAAGACAACGTTCTTCAAAACATTGCAGTTTTTGTGCTGGGAGTAAACATCATTCAAGTTAATGTAATCGCGGTCTAATGCTTCTGTCCCGGTTTTGTAGCGCATGTTGGTGTTGCTGCCCGTTAATCACTTGATAATAATTTCTCCCACATGTTGTTGCTCGTAAACTCGAGGCTTTGTCGCTTAGAGCCGAGTCGCTTTTTTCAGTTACGGTTCAAGATGTACCGTTTCAGTTTTCCTTTTTTTTTTATCTACAAACAAAGAAAGGAATAGAAGCGTGGAATGTGTGGAAAATGAAATGCAGAGCGAAGAAGGCAAGAGAGAAGTAAAGCGTGAGTGAACGAAAACAATCGGGAGGTAGTGAATTTAAAAAAATGAATTTACATATGGATGAATCAAACAACATATATCAAGAGAATAAATATACATGCATGCATGCAGATGAAGAAAGGGATACAGAGAAAATGTTCCAACACAGTTTTGTTGGTTGGCTGGAAGGAAACAGTGGGACCATCGCTTTATTTACACTACCGATCGTACCATGGTGGCTTATGAATTTATTATGCGCCGCTTTTGAAATGTTTTTTCTTCTAAATCTGTATGCCTCAACGCGTTAACCCAATCAGGAAACGAAGGTAGTACCCCACGATCCATTCATCTCTCACTTTTAGTTCTAAATGTTGGTTAGATGAATTCGAATGGCCTGATGAGTAGGTGGACACACTATTGTCAGTTTATCGTTTTCTGTACCCTTGCTTTTTTGCATCTTCGTGCGTGACCGTCACGGTAGGCAGCTCCGGCAATAGAGCGCGGAACATAAAGAGAAGGGAAATTGACATTGTTATGTCGGGTACAATAAACGACATGTCACAGTCGCGCACTGATCGCGTAAAGCAAAATGACAAAATAAAAGTTTTGCTAATCAAATGTTTTACATTTTAGACAATAGCTGATACACCCTGAACGTGTGTAATGAAACCAGCCCAAGAAACGCATCAGTGCTAGTATGCAGTTATGAAATTGATCCCGAATCGTATGTTCACTTCCGATCATGGTATTCTATTTTTGCATTGATTCGTTCGAAAATGAAGAATGCAAACGTTGTGTTCCTGTTTTGTTTGCAGATGACGCCAGCCGAGCTACCAGACGCAAATTTTGGAACCGGTAGAACCAGTTACCAACTGTGTCCATTAGCTTGATTTGATGTTATTCGTTCGAGACTGAACACACACGTCCGCCAGTTAATGATGCATGGGGACCTGCTTCTCTACCTTTTCCACCCATTCGTGGGTAAGAGCGCAAAAACCAGATATCAGAGGAAAGACGAGACATCATTACGTACAAGAGACACACAACAAATCGCTTTTAATGCGTGAATGTGTGCGCGTACTGGTTTCGTACGGTGGAGGAGACAGCTGTCGCCCAATGTAGGGAATGGCTCGTATATACGGACAGGAGGTAATGCAGTGAGGGAAGGTATGCAAGATTTATTTTCGGTTTCAATGTCAACTGCTTCGATCCCTTCGATCCCCCCACTAGTTCGGGAACTCTCCGCCGTTCCGTTCGTAATTTTTGGAAAGAGTCGCTCCCTAGCGACAGTAATTGCTACTACTAATGTGGCTATACATATATTCGTGATACTTTGCATGAGGCTCGGTGTTTCGTATCTGCACTTTTTTAATGTCTATGTGCGTTTATATTCGTTCCTGTGTCTTTTCCAATCTTGTTGTCGAAGGTGGTAAGTTTATTCATGCATGAAGAACACAGGATACCATCATCGTCATTCAGGCAGATCTGATTCGGTCTCGATTATTCAAATGTGCAAATGGTACGTTTTTTTCCTTGCATGCTTTTACGGTTCATTGAGCAATTGACACGAGCTGTTTATACAACTTATGTTTGCAAGATAGCAGCTCAGCTTTGCTCGACACAGTGTCAGGCAACAGCTGGTACTGATGGTGGCCTTTTTAAAGTTGTTATTTTCTTCCTACATATGCTGGCCGTTGACGGTAGCGGTAGGTTGAACAATTTGTCATACAGAAGAACGATGTCCTTCTCGACCTATTGCCTTCGTACTTCAGCTGACCGCGTTTCGTTATGTGAAGGATACACAAACCTACGTGATGTCCTTCGATTTCGAACGTTGTTTTGGGAAGCATTGGTAGCAAGAAGGTCCTAGTATGAGTTGTCAACAAAAAATAAATATGCAATCTGTTGATCAAACTTGAGACGCTTCGTAGTCAAAATTAATAAAAGTGAAACTCAAAATTTATGAAGCGATCGTGCATGATGTCTTTTAAAACCTGCTGCCCATCGGACCTCTCCTTCCTGTAGCGTTTTGTGGTATATGGTGGACACCTCGAAATATTTCGTGAAGAGGTGAAAATTGAAGGTTGGTGGGTGGTAAGGTTTTTGTAGGTGAATACGATCCAAGTGTTGGTGAGAACGATCGTACCGTTGCGAAGTTTCTGGTATGCGTTTCTTCAAGGCGTGTTTATTGAAGAAAACATCCACCGCACCGTTGTTGACAATCTTCCATGTGATGATGGGTCTCGTATCAGGTTATTTTTGACCTCATTTTTACATAAGCTCACCATTGCGTTTTCGGTTTGCATCCGTTTGAATCCCGCTTTCCCATTCCGAACCGTTTTGGAGGCCAAGCGATGTTGTTGTTTATATTTGTTGAAAATGAAATCTGTTTCTGTAAGAACTCAGTTTGGCCAGTAAATGAACATTGGTTTGAAATGACCCTGCAAAAATTTGTTTTATATTTTTGTTTTAGTGATGTTTGTGTAATTTTGATGATCAAGAAGAAGTTGATACTTTTTTCGTTGTTGTTTACGCTGTGTGCGCCTATGAGCTATCTTGTTTCACGTCTTAGTTGAATATTTACTAATGCTTATCCTTGACAAGAGGCCAATGACACCGTTATTTATATGCTTTACGTATCTTCTTGTTTTGCTTCACAGAATGGCGAAATCACGATTGGCACCCGCGATGGAGCTGCCCATGTGCTGCGCTGCCTGAAGGTTTGGTACGAGCTGCCGAACGATGTCCTGTTCGCTGCCATTAATTTGGTAGATCGCTTCCTGACCAAGATGAAGGTTCGCCCGAAGCATATGGCTTGTATTTCGGTCAGCTCCTTCCATCTGGCAGTGCAGCAGCTTAGCATGCCGATCATCGACACCGAGGATTTAATTGCTATCTCGCAGGTAAGTTACTTTATTACATAAAATAGTGTCGTTGGAAATGATAAAAAATAATAATTCAATGTAGTATTACAAAGATGGATCATTTAAATCAGTTCGTCCCTATGTCTGTGGTTGGTGTGATCTAGAGAACATTACACAAACACTAGCATATTAGCTAAGTTCTAGCAGGTTTCACTCATACTGATCCTCGGCAATGTGTGAAGCTTTGTAGAGTTATGTGTACACAACGAACGTCTGTAGCATACGCACACCCTCCCGGCAGCTAGATTTAACACGAGGTGCCCTTTTCTTGACATGCTTCACGTTTCAAGTGGCTTGAAAATAGAAATCGATCGTTTACGACCGAATAAACACGATCGTTGGGTGATGCTTTGTCGATTGTGGGCCGCAAATATACGGAGCATGGTGTTCAATGAATTAACATATCCGTTTCCACTGTGAACTTCATCCTCAGACAAGATGGAACCATCATGATGAGTTTGCAGGTTACAGCTGCCATTTTGTCAATCAATTACCAGCTCTCTAGAGTTGAGCGAAAATTAGCGTTATATATTGGTTTGATGTGTACAGCACATTGTTGGGTCATCGTGTATGCAAACATATGAACCTCTTGCCACACATATCTAGATTGAAGCTAAATAACGTACTCTGAAATGCGACGAGGGTGTGTGTCGATTAGTGTGTAACAATCATCTAACCACCATTAAATGTTCCTACCATGAAAAGCAGACTCGTAGCACGCACTCTTTGCATGCATTTCAGTAGACCGAACCGAGCTATCCAGACAAAGCGTAAACAAACATAGCCTCACTCGCTTCCGACCAGTGTGTGTGTGCATAGGAGGAACGCGTATGATCGATAAAAATTTGAAGTGCGCAAACGTGGGCTTCTTCCCGCGTACAGCAAACGCACATGAAACCGAGGCAACAACACATATCGTTGTTTGATTATCAAGCCCCCGGGCTTAGGGGCGACCATGAGCAGCAATGACCGTTAGCCTCCTTCTCCCTTACACTTGGGCTTGGTTTAGCTTGTCGTTCAATCACTTAACACTTGCAACAATTTTCTACTATTCGGTTTCTCTACCCTTTGCTTACCCTTTTTCGTCATGCATTAAGACACGATGTACATAAATCACCAATTGTCTTGAATCGGTGTACCGAATTGAGGGTTGGCCATCGATGTACACAGAGAAGCACTACAATGCCATTGGTACAAATGTGGTATTTTTTATGAATAGTATAAACAAACAATGTAAAATATTCTCATAGGCCTGTGCTATGATGGCTATAAAATAAAGTTCAGATGTTTCATCGCTTGTAAAAGAGATCAGCTCACATTGTTGCACCTAAGATGTGACATTTGTATACATTTTCTTGAAACAACACACGGTTACAATAAATATACTTGCTCGTATACATCTGGTTTTTTTATTCTAATGGTTTAATTTCTCTCGCTCTCTCCTATGTAGTGTCGCTGCACGTCTCGCGATCTGGTACGTATGGCGGACATTGTCGCCAACAAGCTGGGCGTCCAGATGAATCTGGCTCCGGTAACGGCGCTCTCGTTCATCCGGCTGTTTTACTACATCTTCGAGAAGGCGGCGAATGCACTTGGACTGTCGGAAATTTTCAAATCGGCCATCTCTCTGGCCGATCTGGAGATGCGCTTGGAAATTCTTGCTTGCGATGCAAGTTGCGCCAGCATTCGTCCGTCCGAGTTGGCACTGGTGATGATCTTCACCCAGATGGATGTGTACGTTAGCGCGAACAAGGACAACGGTCTGGTACATCAGCAGATTCACGATCTCGTTGACTACGCTATCCAGCTGCAGAAATTCTGTCGTGTAAGTACATGCTTTGGCGTGTTGGCGAACACAAGTGGTTATTATGTGTCTTACATAACAAATGTACAAATTCAAACTACAAATTCTTACTAACAAATTATGTTTCTTATCGGACCATGCACAGATCCCGGACAGCAGCTTCCTTTACAGTCACAGTATTGTGACGAAGATTCTATCGCTTTACAACGGTCAGCATAAGATCCCGTACAAGCAGCGACTAGTATGGAAGCTTTCATCCCGTACTATGCGTGTGCTGCGCCCCACTGACAAGTTGACCTCCTATTTGCCAACGATTGCCGAACACCATCATACCCATGGTCACATGAGCAACAACAATCTTAGATTCAGGTACGTTATTTTAGTGCGGTTGGCGAAACATGTCGCTTGTGGAATGACATGGTGTAACATTCATTACTTGTTTTTTTCTTCTTTTTTCTCTTCGTAACTCAGAACTGGCAGCGTAAGCTCCGAAGACGATGGAGAAGATTGGCCAACATCGCCGATCGTAGCCGTTTGTGAACAGTTCGTTGACGAGTAAATAGTTAACTCGATCGATCGTTCGATTGCGTCATCATTACGCGCACACTCTCTTTTCTCCTACATTAGTGGTGTTTAATATCGGATCGAGTCGTACATTGTGTGAATGAATTGGTGTTTCAGAACAAACTCATTCCGCTTCAGTTCGAGCGATTGCGAGTTGAAGAGATAGAGAAACAGAGTTTATGCATGAAAGTAGCAACACTATCAGAGATAATGTGTTTGCGAAAGAGTAAGAACTTTTGAACATCACTGCGGCAGATCGTGTGTCATTGGTGTTTACAAAACAATGAAGATTTACTTTACGCTGTGAAGAAATTGGAAAAACCCCATTATCCTGATCATCCTTCTGAAACCTGACCTACCATTAAACAAGGTGGATATTGTGCGTTATGAGAGAAAAAAACGGTTGGATAAGGGGAACTGCTAAGAGAACTGCTACCCTTGGGTAGCATCCGCATGTGATAACAACATCAGCAGCTGCGAAAAGAAAACCAATGAAGTGATAAAATTGCTTTACGAACGTTGACCTAAGGCATCGTGGCGGCAATACATGAGCACACATACCCAAAGAAACTATTCCGGCATGATCGTGCTCGAAGAGAGCAATTCGTTGCTTTCGGTAAGATGAACTTATGTGACGCGGTTCAGAAGAGAATCAACATAAACCTTTTGCATCTGGAGAAGGAGACAGCGAGGGACAACACCACGACAGAAAAAAGCTGCAAGCATCGGAACACTACTTCGGTTGGTAATGTTAATTTTATTTTGTTTTCCTCCCTTTTTTTGTAAGAGAATGCATATTTCTATAACACTTATTTCATAATAGTGTAGAACAAAAAAGAGCAGTCAGAAAACAAAAGAAAAAAGAAACAATTTAATTCGTTGGATAAGATCTATGAATCGTGTAAGAATGAGTGAACGGAAACGTGACCGTGTCGCGATAGGATTGGCTACATTGACATAACGCCAGTAACGCAGGCGGTTGCATTAACATCTTGGAAAATCGTATGAAAAGGAACAAACTTTATTTGAAATGAAACACAAACTCAAAAATGAGCGAAAAAAATCTAAAGCAAACGAAAAAAATAATAAAATCTCTGAAAAGTTACGCAAAAGTATATGCAAGCATAAAAAGAAAGATAAAAGGAAAATCAAAAAAAGTACAAAATATACAAAACGGTTTAAAAAAATCCTAGCTGATAAGTTGTGTAGGGTTTAAATGGCAGTTACACATGCAAGTGACATTTAATAACCAATAGCAACTGTGTTTTTGCAGGTGAATCGCTTTTCAACAAACTGTTAGCGCACTTTTCGAGAAAGTAGCCAATAGTTTGTTGAAAAGTGTATTCGCCATCCCCTCCCATAAGGATTAAAGTGCGTACGATTTATTAAGGAACCATGGAATGGAACACGGAACGACGAGAATTACGCGACGCTCAAATAATGATGAAACAGAAGCTAAGAGAGCGAATCAAACAAAAAAAAAAGAAACATTTGCGAAGAAATAACGAACATCTTGGCATGGAAAAGTGTGTGCTTTTGCAGTATACATAGAGCGCAGAGAAAGATGGGAGAGTTGAGATATAGGGGGAGCATTTTTTGTTTATGTTTACAAATGTTATTTTGTTTTGTACCACAACAAGAACTGTCTGGAATAATATTGATTTTCTCGTGGTTTCTTTTTTTAAAAGAACAGAATTTCAATACAACGATTGCACATATTTTTATTGGAGCAACCGAAAGAAAAAAGGCAAGAAGCAGAAGAAACATAAACAAATGCCACGAATGCTAATGTTGAAAAACAACCATCAGCCAGAAGTAACGAGAAGATACCTTTCGTAAAGCCAGTACTGAATGTGTTATTAGTGTGTAAAACAGAATTAAACAGTGGATTTAAAATTACCAGACCAGACAGAGTGAAACAACAACGTACGTTCCGGCCATTCGCGATGAGCAGACATAGCTGGATGGGTGGAAGCAGCAGCAGCGGATAGAAGTAAATAGAGTCTGTACTGATTACGATTTGTGTCCCTTTTTCCAAGGGCAGGCAATTTTATTCAGCACAATGTTACGCTCTTAGCGCATACTGTTGCGAAATATTGCAAAACGACCAACATGAATTATGTGTTTGTTCTGTTCTTCGTTACTTGCACGATCTGTGCTTTAATTTGCCACGTAATGAGTAGCGTGTTTGTTCGATTGATGATGAATCGTCAACCGTAAAACCCATATAAGTGCTGCAAACAACATTACTACGAAACTCTAGTGAAATTTGCGAAATAGTCTAATGATGAATAGGTAACAAGAAATAGTCAAATACAACGTTTCTCTCTTTTATGCGTAAACGATACGTAATCGACGATCACATGGCAAAATCCCTTACGAGAAGCAAAGCAAAAATTATCAACCAGTTGCTGTGCATATAGTGAAACATGAAAACATGAAAATTAATGCCAAACTTACGCAACATCAGAAACAGTCACAGAAACAAAAGTATGTAGAGTTAAGGCAAGCTTTTCCTGTTTTTTTTTTTAAATCAGTACATTATACTCCTGGTGTCGTAGTTGCACACGTGTTGTTTGTAGAATTGTGTGTGTGTTTTTTTCGCTAAATGTTGAATACGTACGCAGATTAAAGGAACAAAACACGTATGCGAACAAACAGAAACGTATGCTCTAGGGTGAACAGTACGATCTGTGCTAGAGAAAGTTTCGCAAGACTTTCGAAACTTCTATCTTCTTACACTGCATCCCGGAACAGGATTGATGATTTGTTTGACATGACAGAAGAATAATGTTCACATTTTACAAATCGTTGCATTTTGCGTGCCCATTCCTCCGTAGCACGATTGATGAAGGCGGGTAGGACCTTGGATCCAGTTTTTACTGTCGGTCGGTCCGCGTTGCTCCACGTTCTCCCTCCCCCAATCTTAGTAGTGCGGAGAAGTGTTAAACCTTTGTAAAGCAAACAATGAAAAGAACCCGCAATTGATCTCGAATATATAGTGTATCCACGTTCGTTTTTTGCTACGTATGACCAGTTAGAGCGTACGCAGATTCTTTATATGTGTTTGTTGTGCATCCTTGTTTCCTGTGCTTAATAAAACAATGGCAGTTGAACTATGGAATGGAGCACGCGCAATACGAAGTTTGCGTTTGCGCTAGTTAAACTTAAACAAAAGAAACAGGGACACAAACGAAAGATTGAAATCATGTAAAACCAAGACACATTCCGAGTGATGAGTCTTGAAACAACAAAACACCATCACCGCCACCGTACCGCGCGAATAACAAAAAAAACGGGCCGAAACGCGAAGTAGCCGCGCATCGGTGACAAACAAAACAAAAATGAGCAAGAAGAGAGCAGGAAGAAGGGTGTATGTTAGACGAACATACAAAACAAAAACGAACGTTAGAAAAAAAAAGAAGTATTTTTTATCTGATAAATATTATTAATTTATGAGAAACAAAAACAAACGAAAACAAAACGGTACGGTAGGGGGAGTTTAGTAGGGAGCAGAAGAAAATGTGATTAAATTTATTTAAAGTGAGCAAAGTGGAGAAACAAAAGATCGAAACAAATGAAGCAAATGAAAACAAGAGAGAGAGAGAGAAAGTTTAAAAGGGCATAGCAGATGAGCGATTCGATCAGGTTGAAATGCAAAAGAAAGAGGGCGTAAAGTATATATGTAGCTAAGTATGGAAGCGTGTTGAAGAAAGCGTGTTTGTCTTTTAGTGTCCTGTGTGGGAATGTTGGGATTCTTGTTCTAGCACAGGCAAATGGATGTGCTGATGGTGGTCTCTGCCTTGTGAGATCATCATAGCCTCCCAGTTGGCATTGGTACACTTTTTTATATTATTTATTATTTATCATGCCTCAACTGGAAGGATGGAAAGCAAGATTTTTTTTAATCTATACAGTGAAGATTCAGTATAACCCTCTTCGCACTTATAGTGTATGGACAAGTCCTCGTTTTTCTTTCGATTGTCTAAATCGATGCTGGCAATCAAATCTATTTGCAAAAGCAGAATTGAATCAAGGATATACGAGAGGAATAAAGTATGATAAACGCATGCGAGAGACACAAAAGATGAAAAAAAAACTATGCTCTCACACGTTACACGCACACTCATTCTCATCATCCTGAACGCGAAAATACAGCACCATAGAGGGGGAAGATGTCGCACAAACTTAACGCCTGAATAAAAGCTTTTGGAACAGCTGTTCTACTAGTTTCATTTTTCAACGGGAATGGTGTCTAGCCCGGTGGTTAAAGCTTGCGATCGCTGTATACGATCTTACGTACATGTATTTTGTCGCGTCATCCTCCTCTCCCTGCTGTCCGATCATCTACAGACAGGATTTTGCTTCATTTTTTTGGATATTGTTAAAATGATGCACTTTATTATTATGTTGAGTAATTTTATAAATCCCACCTCTTTGAAAATACTAATATCCTTTTTTGTAAATTATTTCTTCTACACATCCCCCTACTGCGGTGGGAAAGATTTTAAACGAATTAAATTATTTATTACAACAAAACAAACAGACATCCTCACTCCCATCATACGTCCAATCCCTTCTCCGAATCCACCATCCTTCATCCCTACATAAAAAAAATCCTCGAAGATCCCCCCATGGCATTGATGAAAATGCAGTTTGCCATCATATCGAATCGATGTGTGTGCGTGCCGAGACGTGCATGTGTGAAAAAGTGCAACGGTGCAAAGGATATCATGTTGTAGAAGAGAAGATCGAGATCGAGAAAGTAAAGAATAGAAGAAGCCTTAGTAGGAGGGAGAGCGTATTAAACTAGCCGAAGGTGTGAATAATAGTCAGCTCAAATGAAAAGAAGCACTTGTAGGATATATAAAGAGAGAGAGAGAGAGAGAGAGAGAGAACAAAAAAACATGATAAGAAAGTAAAAGCATACAAACACCTACACACACAAGAGTGCGCGCACTATCTGTCGTAATTCTCGTTCGTTTCATTGGTATAATTAGTAATTTTTGTATATTTTTTATCTCTACATTAATTTGTAATTTAGTACGTTAAGCATTTCACCTTCACTGCAAGACTCTCCCCCGTTTTTCCCTTCCTTCTCTTTAAATGAGATGCAATTAGAAAAAAATGAGTTGTGCAATCATATCTCCCCCTCCCCCCCTTGTGTGGGTGGCCCTACTACAGAAGTTCATAGAACGCGAGTGGATGGGGTGCCCCTAAACAAAATCATCCATCAATAATCGGGTGATTAAAAGTCTCCTTTCCCTATTGCTTCGGAATAGTGTTTAAGTGTGAACCCCGGCGAGTGTTAGAGGAAGAAACGGTTTGCGAATGGTGATGGCAGTACATGATGGAAGTGCATAGGGAGAAGGAGTGCAATTTAGGAAGAATATCCCAGTATATCTTCCCTTTCAAAAGTTCCCCATAGTAAGTGGTCCCACGTTATTCAGTATCGATTTTTCTCTCTTAACACTACTATTCTTTTCCGCTGATCACGAAATGCGGATACAGAAACAAAAGAATTAAAACAACAACAAAAAAAAAACAACAACACGCCTTAACAAATTTCCATTTTTTGAATTAAATTATACTAAAAATAGAAGTGTGTTGTGTGCCCGTCGTTACACAGCATAGCAATGGTTGAGAATCGTTAAAGGATGAAAGTAATAACAAAAAAAAACACTACCCATCGTTTTAAGAATCTGTTTTTGTACTAGTTTTTCTTTTTGTAATTTATTGTACACGAATCAGAGTAATGTTTTTTTTTTTCATAAATAACACATCTCCTTATAATACCATTTTCTTGAACGCTTACAAGAGATAAAGAAAAAACAAACTACACAGAAGGAACGAAAGAAAGTAATCAAACAAAACAGGAACGAACGCGATGAGAACGAAACAAAGTAACAAAAAGATGATAGCAAACAGGAATGAACCACGAAAATGCCACCAAAAATATGAATGGAATGGAATATGCAATAGAAAGAATGAATGTGACATGAGAGGAAGAAAAGAAAAACGGAAGAAAAGGCGATAGATGGATAATGGATGGCATGATATGTTGTACGAGGAAGTTTGTGTATAATTTTCAATCCCTTCTTGTTTGTTCCAGGTAGTGTGTAAAGGGTACGGTATAAGAAAACAAGAGATAGATCAGAGTTAGAACAAGCGAAAAAAAAGGGATTACAAGTAGAAATCGTGTACGTGTAAGCGTAATACTGGTGGATGGATGTGAAGAATGATGAATGTGAAAATATTAGCTGTACGCGGGAGGAAAACATGCAATTAATAATGATCTACATTTCGAGACATGGCGCAAATATACACAAGAGAAAAGAAAACTGATGAAACTATTATGTGAAGGAGGAGGTGGTAAGAGAAAAATCACAACACGAAAAAAGAAATGATACGTGAAATCACAAGCCATTCTTAGAAGTGCAGAGAAAACAAAAATAAAATCATTGATTTATTTATAAAAAAAACCTTTAAGTGTATTTTATTGAGCTTTGGTCGTTAAGTATAGATCGAAAGAAACGTAATGTGACGCGTACGTCGAAGGTTCTTAATTGTGTCGGGCACGGGAATTATGGTACTATCCTTCAGTTACTAGCCTAACCTGTTCTGCGTGATTTTACTATTGATAATAAATATGTTTGATTGAAAAAAAAATAACAGATCAACTAGCTCATCATTCATTTACTTCTCTTTCCACGTTTCCAAACAATCGGTTAAGATATTCCGTGGTTATTGCTATTTCAAATTTTCTTGAGTACGATTTTGTTTATCATAACGTACGTTCGGACCTTTGATGCTTCTATTACTGTGTACATTATACGTACAATGTTGATCCTTGATACTACATCTTCAAAGTGGTAAAGCACTATTGGCAAACTTTATTATTTTGTTTTGTTTTAAATAGAGCAATCAGAAAGTTGAATAAGCTTAAGATAATTATCCCTATACTCTAGATTCCATCAAACCCTTTCCTTCTTCTGTTGTGTTGGCCAGACTGTCTTCCTCTAAAGAGGCTGGTTGGCTGTGGGGCTGTTTGATCTATCCCGATTATCAGCTTCAGTTAAAGCATAGCGGCGTGCAGTTAAACCATGTCTTTCCATTTGCCGAGGCAAGTTTTTCGAACAATTGATACGATCAGTATCAGTATCAGAGATTTCAATCTTCCGATGTACGGCTGCTGGTGTAGTTACTGCTGCTGCTGCCACTTTCCGACATGTGTGAAGACGAGTTCTGCTCGGAGGAGCCGTTCCCGGTGCTACCATCCATCGGCACATCGTCCTGTTTCCCATTGCATTGCTCCTCGTTGGCGGCTGATGCTGGTTGATCGAGCTCTATAAAGTAACGGTAAGCTTCCATTGCTGCCTTGGGTGGAATGTTGTGCACCGGATGTATCGGTAGCACTTCATTCATTTCCTCTCCTAGTACCAACGGTAAGCTGTGCGTTTCACAATGCTGTGCTACGGCCAGCCCGCTGAGCGTGTAGCAAGTGTGGTATAGATCGGCAGGTCTGCAATGTAAGAGCGTCTCGTTAATACACGCATACGAAATCATATCGAACCATTCGTCCATACTTACTTGCCGGGTTTATCGATAAGACCTCCGTTCGGCCTTTGGCAACAAATAAGTACGTACTCCTGCAGGGCATAGCGATTGAACAGACTCACATTCAACACTTGCTGCTGTCCTTCTTTCCGTGCAATAAGACTTTGGACGATCGGTACCAATGCTCCCTGCCAAAAGGAATAACATCCGTCCACCAGCTTGTTTGTACGACCCTGAAAACCGCCTTCGTACGCCATCTGACGGTTTATGGTCCATCGAAACAGTGCGTTGAGATCACATTGGTTCTCACCGCCTAGCAGCATAAGGGCAGCAGCGGCACAGAATGAATAACCACCATGCGCTTCCAGGTCTGGAGCACCACCGAAACCACCCTCATACGTTTGACATTCCGCTATCCAGCTTGACGTTCCCTCGAACAGTTTGAGCTCCTCTTCGGGTGTGAATGAACACAGCTTTGCCGACGAAATGGCGCAGTACGCTCCCCGTACGTCTAGTTCACCACCGATGTGCATCCTGAATGCACCGTTACTTTCTCGCACTGCCCACATAAACTGCTTTAGCGTGTGTCGATCAATTGCATTTAAAGCCTTTTCCGTGCCGATTATACAGAGTGAATTTACAGCGGCATACGTTGTCGCCAGATGTGCATCCTGACCGGGTCCGCCACCAAACCCTCCCGTTTTGCAGCGGCATTTGATGAGGAAATCCACCACCCGGTCCATTAGCTCGTGGGAAAAGCGTAAGTTCAGTATGCTGGCCGAATTCAGTATCCAATACACCATCCAGGGCCGGCTGCTGTCCAGGCTTTCGTATGCGGTCGATAGGCGTTCGAGCGATACCTGTAAATAGCGCGCATGGTCCCCTCGGTGTAACTTGGGCAGTGTCGGATCTAGGGCCACCAACTGTTCGTACCGATCGTAGATGCGTTCGATCGATGCTTCGGTTCTTATCTACAAGCGAGAAATGATAGTTCTATTTATAAATGCGTATCGAGGGTAAACGCCACGAGGTGGCTAGGTTTCCATTTTTTTTTAACTGCGACCCGGCACCTGATCAATGGAGGTAAATGTTTTCCGTCCCTCATCGTTGGTTCGAAATCGTTTGTACTGCGTCAGGTTACGAGGTCTCTCTTCCGAGTCCATCCCGGCGTGTTAAAGATTGATGTTATTGCTTTCGGATGCCGCTTGGAAACGGTTGGAACTAAACAAAGTAATGGTTTTATCACGGAATCAACCTAGGACAAAACAGTTTTTTGCAGCTTTTCACTCCGTTCGATTTGACAGCTGTTGTGTTGGTCGAGTGGGGTTGCTGAATAAAAACAAACGCAGACCGCCCGTTTTCAGACTGCGTTTATTGTAGATAGTTGAATACTGGCAAACGACAAAATGATCAGAACGTTTTGAAAATAAAATGCATCAAATTTGATTTTTTATGAATTCACAGTGATTTGCACTGTTGAAAAAAGAAAATACCAATATTATAAATATTAATTAACATCAATAACTTTCATAAGTGGAATATTCGAGCAGGAAAGGTCCAGAAAGCTTCTTCAAAGCGCTCAATTCTCGAGAGTGAAGTAGGTACTCATTTTCACCATCAAAGCACTCATTTCCAGCTGGATAGAATAAAAAAAAGACCACTCGGCACCGTTCGGTATACGACCGACAAATCCATCCAGCTCGGTCATAAAACCGATCCGGGTACGTTCGCATCCTGTACGTCAGTTTCGTCGCGGATTCTGAACTAGAGTGAACCTTTCTACCAATTCTACAGGAGCGAAGTCCGCGTGCTCTAGTGCCATCATTCCTGACCACGTTATAACTTCCCCCAGGCATCACCACCCCGTTTGGAGGGTTTGGAGAGGAATATTATAGAAAAGTACACACAAAAACCAGAGCAGATAACCGACTATTAGCGGTGGTTCAAACGTGCAACCATTTGTACTGGCGAACCGTTTCGTTGTGGTCGCGGTTGTACATTGTCGACTGTGAAGAAAAAGCATTTTTCGATACCCTTTTCCATTTGACCTCTTTGGTCATACCTAGTACCTCACCTCTTTGGTCATACCTAGTACAGATATCCTTTCAGTTTTTTTTTTTAAATTCAACGATTTCCACATTTTTCCATCTTCTTTTGTATTAAAATCTCGTCCCTGGATGGAATTTCAAATCTGTTCCCCACAATGACATTCCAAGTTGGCTGACTCTGTTAGAAATAATATCCTTAGTACATTTTGCTGTGGAAAAGCACTAGTGATACGGAATCAATTAGCCATGGTGTCCCATCTTCCTCCACCGTGCTGCAAAAGGAGAGAAAAACTTCCGCAATCATAGAGCCGGTAGAAGTTTAATCTCGAACGTATATCATGGTCTCAATGTGATTGGGACCGGGCGATGATTGGAAATTCCATGCTACTCCGTGTGAAAACCAGCAGTGATAATTAAAAAGTGCTAGTTAAACGAGAGCACGATTAAATACGGTGGAAAATGGTGTGTGAGAAGTATCTCACAAGAACTGTGCTATCAGTTACAGTTTGTGTGTGTTTGTGTTTCTGCTGTTTGTAGTGCAACCGTAGAGGGTTGACATCACTGTTGATGGAGATACACGGGCCAGAGAAGAAAACCATCACAGATAATGTGATTTTTTGTTTTTCGAAAGTTTTTTGTTGTTGTTCATCATAGCTCAGTTCCAAGTGAAGTGAAGTGCAACTGCCTCTGGTAGTGACAGTTGTCGCTAGATAAAACATTAGTATTCGAGGGGATGTCGCTTCCACATCCTGATGGAAATTTCCACGAACCTTAAAACATACTTCTTGGCGTTGAGGAGCTTTACAGGTACTTACGGAATTAAGGGAAAACATATTACTAACTTAAGTAACAAAGCTTTTAAGCCACTGCTCGGATATAAGAATCGTATTTCACGTTACTCCATCACAAAAACACACATGCATTATCACTAAGGTGACCGTAGAAAAGACCTTTTATATCCATGCCGTAGAAGCTTTGAACAAAAAAAAGCTCAACAAAAAACAGTTAAACTTTCCAACAATACAATCCAGCACGAAAAGCAAATCCATTCAAACGGAGCATTAGTTTTCCGGGATTTCTTTCGCAACCAACATTCTGACCATGTGCCACCGTAGTTGTTTCAGCCTTTTTCTAAAAAACGAAAACAAAAAAATGGTTCCTTAATTCTAATTTAATGAAAAACCAAAATGACAAAAAACAACATGGCCGTATACATGCACACGTCTGCGGCGAATGGAAAGAGAGAAGAAAAAAAAACGAAACGAAACGAAACCCTAAATAGAATATTTATTTAGCCATTCGGCCATTCGTACGGCGAAAACAAAGTTTATAACCTAATGCAGGACATTACGAAGCCCGGCTGTGTAAGTGTGCATTTTGATTAGTATTCCGATGGGCGGTGAAAAGTTTGTTGAACTTTTTGTTAGGATCGCAGCTAGGTTTTCTATTTTCTCTCTCCTGTTCTTTATTTGCGTTTGTTTCGAACACATTCCATTGGCAGTTCAATTCAGTCGATCGCATGCGTCCCTCCGGTGGACGTAGCTTGGGATTGTGATGGAAAATCATAGAAACGATTGAAAATCTGTACGAAGCATGGGCTACATTCCTAAACCGCAAGATAATAAGCGTAACCTTGTCTCCATGAGGTACCCTTATCTAATGGCTTCTTTTGACGGTACACCGTTTACGATCGAAACGGACATCATTCGCTAATAGAACCTCCATTGGCGCGGTTTTGTGTGTTCAAATAGAAGATCAAACAATTCTGCTGAGTTAAGATGATTTCCGTTTGTCGTGGCGCATCTTTCGCACGATACGTTCCGCCTTGGGGCAGACGGATTTAAATTATATTTACATATCTGTACAGCACCTTTCCGGGGTAGCTGTAATTGATGGGACCGAACCGGCCTTATCGCTCCAATGGAACCGAGAATCGTAAAACATGTTCCGCACGCGACTCATCCTGCGGAAGTTCATTTTAATTCGCGCTTCATCGCATGGTTGTGTTTAATTGAATTCCAACCGTCAAATTCAAACACACGCACACGCTCATATTTTACTGTCGGTGACCGAAGCAGGAAGGAAGGAAAACACGGAAACTCGGAAGGATTGATACCGGCAAACCGTTCCGGGGAGGGGAATTTTATCAATTTCAACAACAATTCCCAACTGCGAGGGAAGTCATTTCGTTGACAAGCGGCATTATTTACGTTTTACATGACAATATAACAACAGGACGGCGGATGAGAATGTACACGCGACAGGTGGTGTGAAAAACATTTTCAGTTCAACAGGGCTTTCCATATTAAAGGAAGCTTTTGTCTTTTCTCCATAAAGTTGCACAACTTTCGATACATTCCAGGAAGAGGATTTCTATTATGGTGTAATACCTTAGAGAGAGAGAGAGAGAGAGAGAGAGAGAGAGAGAGAGCGAAAGAGAGTTGAAAAATTTAAATTCCTTCCGTTCCACTTTGTTTTTACCGATACCGATTTGTACCACCGAAATTGACGCACTCGTGCAGAATGAACGAACTGTTAATGCTTTTTTTTTATTGTTGTTTGCTGTGCTCAATTTCTTTAATACAATCTTCCGAAATGCTTCAGACGAACAATTTTGAGATGAAATAACTTGACCAACGAGCATTACGGCGAAGCACCATAAACCAAAAGCTGCCAAACTTTTTGTTCCACCGGGATAATTTTCCACCAAGAGGCAAAACTGGGCCTAATGAACTGTTGTGTTCGACCATCGAACACTGCCTCCGGACTCCATTCCCCTCAGACCGGTCAACGTCAAAGTTGATGGGAAAAAATGGAAGTTTTGCTCGATCGATTTGGACCCGTTTCTTTTAAAGTTTTTTTTCCTTTCCTTCGAAGAAAACCGAAACCACAGTTTTTACCGCGTGGTCGGAGCAATCGGACAAATCGGCTATCGTGTTGGTTTACGTCCCTTACTCGCACCATTTTGATTGCATTTGTAAGCTGTGTGAAGGTTAAACAATTTGTTTAAAATGCTAATAAATTCGTGCGTAGCACCAAATCACCTTGCACCCCTTTGGAATTTGAACGTCTTAAACACACACACACTTTCCCGTGCGCACACACGTTCAATTGAATCGACAATACTTGCGCGTAGAACTTTGCACGTACGTGCCTTGCTTCAGTAAAGTTAACCAAAAAGGGCAAAGAATGGGGAGAATATTTCAACTGATTTTCGTACACATTTTTGCCCTTTTCAAATATGTATGAGAAATTTAGATTCACTTATATCCCTTTGCTGTGGCTTTTGCGGTGCGATACTTTCTTGTGTTGTTTTTTTTTCTCTCTAACGCCTCGTGTGTATGAAGTGTTTGAGAACAAACACTCAGACCATTCCGATCATCTATTAGTATTCCTGGCACTGTTCACGCAGCATGTTTTGAGTTCGAAAGGATTTGGGATGGATTGTACATTTATAAGAAGCGAATGAATTTATGTTTGTTCAAGCTTAATAGAACAGTGCAGACGGGTACATGGGTCGTCATTGTTTTTGTCCCTTCGTACTACAAAAACACATATGAATGGTGGAAAAAATGATGAATAAAATTTAGATTCATGGAGCAGTGATTAAATCGGTTAAAAAGGATGACGGCTGCTCTTTTAACTATTTTATGTATCTGTTGTGCAGTTCTGTTTTTAGTATGGTAAATTCATATAAAACATAAATAATCATATATTAATAAATTCATATATTACATAAATTGACCCTACAAATCTGTACAGGTTGTAGGTCGCTGTTTGATGAAAAATTTGATAAACAAATACAAAACGAAAACATTGAATGATAAATTATTTTATCAGATCTGCCTCTTTATAGCAGCAGCTACTATTTTTGTAAGCTGCGTAATGAAAGCTTTCATCATTAGGAAAGAATCGTCCGTTTAATCATAGCACAGGCAAAAAAGGGATAAAGTATAATTACACCCATCTGGCCCTGGGCTGGGACAGCACACAGTTTTACGAACGCATTAATGGTGCGAACATTCTACGTCGAAAGGAACGATCGCAGGAAAATTCTACGTTCCTCCCACAGAACCATTGAGGAGCAAGAAAAGGTGTAAAAAATTACATTCACTGTAATTATGCGATCCACACTGTCACAATCGCAGTTCGTTACATCGGCACAACGAGTGCCGGTGGGTATAATTCAATTTTGCACCACAAAACCAAAACACACGCACCGAGGGGGGTTGATTGCGAAATTGGCAAAACGGACTGAGTTTAGGGGTCGTCTGAGTTGCCAGAAGTGGAGCAATCAGGTTACAATATTCAAATTCATCATCATCACCATCATCGACACATTGCCTTCCCAAAATCAGTGACCGTGCGAATGTGGTCGGTTGGTTTCGTAAAATATGACGATGTCGGTCGTACCGTACCCGTAACGCACCGGGGTTTGCTAAAACGTTCCACTGTAGCGTGTAATTTTAGGGAGGAAGCAAACAACGCAGGAACGAAAAAAAAATGTTGGTAAAAGAAACAAACTAAATGAGAGTAATGTGCTTCCGTTCACACGGAACTGACCGTGGCCTTCAAGTTGTGTGGAAGGCTGGGATTTTCAAGGTTTTTTGGACGCCATATTTTGTCGCTTCGGCAAAGGAATGCTTTTGTGCTGCTCTTCCGGATACGTTTGCTCACGTGTCTAAAAGTGGGGTTTGGGTAAGCGATGGGGTCGATGTCCGTTTTTAATTTTACACGCATCCCACATGGGACACGGAAAGGAAGCAGCTATAAATAGAAATACCAAACGGAAAGCATAACAATAAGCCTGGCTAAGGGTTATGTTCACGGTGCGATTGGTGGATAGGGAAGGGCCTATCCCCTAACGGCATGAAGAAGATAGCATTTTGTTGCGGCTCACTATAAGTCCTTTTGGACGTTATTAATAGTAGGAACGCATGCTACTCACCTTTCTCGGGGAAGAAAGTAAATTGAAAATGACAGTTATGAATTTTAATGACGCTACATTTGCTGGGAATTTTGTACGTATTAACGAGCTTCTTTTTACAAAATGTATTGTATCCAGCTTGCTTACATGTAACAAATCTAGTGCAACCACGAAACAACCATTGAATACCACTACCCCGTGAATGCATCCTTATCGCGAAAGCAATTCCCGCGGCATGAGAAATCGTTGCGCACCATCAGCGGGAAGTAATTTTCATCACCCATTAACAACGGGGGGATTCGCTATCAGCCCCTCTAGGTGGGCTAATCGCGTGCAATTAAAGCAATACTGTGCCCTGCGGCTCCCGTCACGTCCGGTTACGCGGGGCACTATCCGTGCGCTAAGTGGGCAACAAACCACCGCAAGACAAAGTTGACCTCGGAGGCAGCCGATAAGCAGGTCAACCGGGCAGAGACACTTACCGAAACTGCGCCGTTCGGTTTCGGATAGTTCGGCATGGAATTATGCTTACTCACGGATTAACCTATCCCATCGGGGATGGAAAATGGGACGTATTGCTAGCGGTGTTTCCTCGGGAACGCCACTGCTGGGTGTTAAATATCATCCTGCTTTTGTTTTGTTTTTCGATGGAGAAATCAACATCACGACGATGGAAGAGTGATGTGAACGATAACTAGAGGTAATTATTTGAGAATGGTCAAGGCGAAGCTACAGCATTACTTTGAGTTAATATTCATAGGAAACACTCAATCTTAATTTCAATCAAATGCAACCTTGCATATTGCTTCATTGTGGTTGCTCATTAATCGTGCGCCGTGACATTTACATGATAATTAACCAGTCATTTTGTAAGCTTTTTTCTAGAATGAAAAATGAAATTTTATTGCTGTAGTGTATTGCATAATAAAGGAAAAATATTATGTACCATATAGCTGTCTAGAATAAAAAATGCCAGATATTATTGACCGCATGGATGTATTTCTTTTCTCAGCGGTATCCTTTTGCTAGCAAATTAGCTATAATAGAAACTAGTGCTCAGTTCCACCATTTCATTCCATTGCTAGGAACCACGTTTGTTGACATCCTTTCTGCCATTGTTCTTTCGGTTGATGCTGTTCCATTCACAGATAAAGGATGTGGAGAAAAAGAAAGCGCCGTTGCTCACTCGTAGCCAGATGAAATCACTTGCCCATTTTGTTTCAAGGGTACGAACACATAACTACACAAAAAGCAATACACCAAAGACTGTGCCGACTGTTTGAATGATGATGGAGTGAACTTGAGATGTGCTCGGTTGCGTTTCCGTTTTCCGTTCCACAAGTACGTTCATGTACTTCGACGCTACGGTACATTGAAACATGAACCTTGACGTTGGGTTTCAAGTGAGTGTAAACCCTACACGAACTTTCTGAGCAGATTCATGCTGTCTGTATGAAGATTTTATTACTGGGTTATTTTTACTATCGCAGTCCGAAGAATGAGACAAATCTCGTTTAGAAAAAAACCTAATAACCTCTTTCAGATGCATTCAACATCGTTTAGGTTATTGCTTTCGTAATGTATCTATAGGAAAGTCAAAAATTGTATCTTAATTTAATCCACTAATGGAGACAACTAGCTGACAACAACTTCATGGAGACGCCTGGTAGTTGACAATTATGTTTATGGAGACGCCTGGTAGTTGACACTCATTTGATGGAGGCGCATGGTGCTTTTCACATGTGAAACCAAGTGAAATATTCCGAACGAAATGTGTGTGTTTTTTGAAAAGTGCTTCAGCACAACTGTAGTAATTTGCAGCAATAGCGTAACCTTGTCGCATACGTTACTGACGAATATATCGGCCACTTTGTTTTGACTTCCAACATTTTTGCACTTGTTTTGAAGTATACTTTTTTCCCCGTGCCTAATGTACGTGGAGGCGCAGCACCGAATAAGCACCGAAGCGCAATGGATCATGGAGTTGTGCTTTCAGTTGTGTATTTCGATGATTTTGGCTGTCGAGTGAAATTGAACGAACCGTAGCGCAAAGGGGAAGGCTTTTTGGCAAATGAACGAGCATTCCGGCTGTAGTGCCGGAAGCCGCTGCGTGTTCGTTTCAAGCGAAGTGGTATTACACCGTACGTGCTGTACGCGCCTTGGCTCATTCCGTTTTTGCTGGTTCACCTTTTTCGGTCGCATTTCGGAGAGTGTTTTTGTTGACTGTTATCCGTCTGTAAACTGGGCGTGCGATGAAGGTCATATCGGGTCAAAATGCAGCCGAGAAAGCAGCGCGGGAAGGATTTCATGGCAAGGGAAAAATAACGAGTTCGGAACTGTTGTTTATTGTACGGTTATGCGCCGTGTCGGTAAGGGTGATGTTGGCAGATGCTGAAAAGTTCATTCAATAAAACAACGAACGGAACTAAACAGAAGCTAACCAGCTACGCAAATGCCTACAATATTCAAATAAATGTGCTTGTATGAAAATGCATCGCACTGCAAACGTGCTGTGCCTTACACCACATGCTGCGAATTGGAAGGATGAGCTTATTTGCTGTTCCATTTTAATATACCCATTTCGGTGTGAGTATACTGACAGACTGTTGAGAAGTTGCATGTGCAACTGTTTGCAAGGAATATTTCCGCTGTCTCGAGCATATTTAACAACCTTGTGGTACGGTTCCGTGCCGGTACGGATGGGCAGGTTGCTTTTATGATCCCAGGATTACGAATGCTGCTTCACTGTGCTGTTAACCGTGCTAGCGTATGGTTGGTGATGATGAAATGTGTAATAACAGTCACTTTGTTAGTACTTTTTATTGTTGTTTTGTGAATGAAAAGCCCTTGTTAAAACGAAGGTGTTTGTGAAGTACTTTTCTGCTGGAGCAAGGCACTGTAGCATAACCGGTGCGCACAATGTGTCTGATATTGCTGAATTTGCAAATTTCTATTCTCTTATGAATGGCAAAAATCATAAGTGCATCGTAATCTCCTGGTAAAACTTAAAACAGTCCTTCAAAAAACTGGCCGTTCATTCCATTACATTGTGTCCCATTCATCTTGCCCTTCAATGGCTTCCTAAAGTGTTTCCGATTTATCTACACAAAAACACACACACACACCAAACAACGTGTGCGTGTGCTAATCGATGCAAATGAAACTCACCCATCATCGGCATCATTTTTATCAGCATCAGCATGATTGTCATCGTCGTCATCGTCGTTGTCATCGTTTCCTTTTTCATCCCTTAATCCGCCCTTAAACAGTTGTAAATTGCAGCCGACGTAAACAACAATAGTCGACCCAAATTCTCCTCCAGCCAAATTCATCTGCGTCCCCTTTTCCGGACCGATGGTCTGCTCTCAGTTGGCCATGTTTTCGTCGCATGCTTCGGCTTTGGCACGATGCGCGTCAACTCAGTCACCTCCCGGAAGGCTTCGGAAGCCAAAAATAGGCCGTCACACGTACAATCGACCGAAAGGGAGTCAATAACAACAATCACATTGGGCTGGCCGAGTGGGAACCCGAAGAACAGTGGGAAGGGAATCGGTACCCCCTCAATGGATATTCCGGTTGACGGAATGAATTATCGTAAATTATCATCGCCTACCAGGAACTTTATTTTATACTTTTGTTTTTCCCACCCGTGCATTAGCTTACTTCGACTGAAGCGGTGTTTGTTTACGACCACCGTGCAGGGTGAATAAAATTTTATTTTTCGATCTAAAACCAATACAAATATCGGTGATAAGCATGATTAATGAAGATACATCGTTGGGGAGAACGCTATCTGGGATGTTGTTGATTAGCTTTCCGTGTCTTGAAATAGTAAGTAAAGATATTGACTTTCGTCTCGTTTTGATGCCCGCTTTGTTATTTGTGTCCGGTAGAAAATTGCCTGATGGCATTGTTGTAGATGTTGCGACACGTTAGAGCGAGGGTGCTTTTGAAAATTTGACAGGTGGCTCACATGAAACCCGTGCTTGAGGTGTATGGATCCAGGAACTTTACATGAACGTCATTCTGGACTACGGTAACGCCACTGCGGCAGTGTATAAACGGTCTTCGAAATGATCGAACGCAAGATCAAACGTTGCAATTGACAGGACGCTGACAAGCTTTCGCTGCGCCAAGTTCAGACAAAAATCCGGCAAAATGGCAGAATGCAATGGGCAAAAAAAGACACAAGAAGCATTTTTTCATAAATCCCTTCAGTTTTCTGATATCCTTAAAAAAACGGCATATGTTTGATCCAATCACATGAAGCATGCTTTTCCTCTTTTGGGCAATTCTTTGTTGCTTATTTTGATGGACATTTGAAGAAAAGGCAAGCTTCCCTCTTTCACTCAATTGCACTGTTCAAACAAGTTACAGAAGAGTCCTTCTCTCGGGAAAAGTTTCAGTTTCAGTTTGACGGGCCATAACGGGAGAACGGGATCCGGATTTTTTTTTTCCACCCTATAGCAACTTCACAGACATGTCATCCCGATAGTCCATTTTTCGTTTGACGGGCTTTTTTGTGTGTCAAGATGAGACAGGTTTTCTGTTACGAGCACAATATGACACGGAAAGATCATGCCTAGTGGAACAATTTTGCCGAAGAAATCAGTCGTCAGAACTGAGCGTGTCTCTGAGCCTCGAAGTGAGGTTAAACAACATACGAAAACTACAAATCGATCCCTTTGATTCGCTACCCTTGTTTTCAAATCGGTTGTGTCTTGGTAAAAGCTACACCAGAACTGTTTTCACCAGCGGCACACCAATATACAGCAAACTATCAGCACTAAGAGCAACAAGATCAGTCCCAGAAGAGCATTGTGTCATTGCCAATCAACAGATGGCACCGGTCATGCTGCCATGTTTGCTCCGGTTTTACGTTTAACCCCCCAGTCCCCCTTTTTTGCATGTTAGAACGGTTCCCATATTCTCGCAGACGGATGTAAAACCCATTAACTCTCTTTTCCATTTCAGTTGGAAATAGTGTACGTTCGTTTTTGTTACTCGTCTCTTTCTTTGTGACAAAAAAGGTGAAAGCATTATAAACAATACGGTTGTAGAAACACACAAACTGGGACGCATGCCGTTCCACAACTGAAATCAACAGAAGGTGTATAACTAGTGCCTTCCGGGTGAGCCAAATTAGACACGACGCACTGAGCATTAGCCTGCATACCGGTTTTACCATAAAACAAGAACCAATCCACCGGGCCCCATGTCACGAGAAAAAAAAAGGTACTTTAATGTGACTGTCATGATGTATCATGGCGACCCTCGGCGACGGCCGCACCAGCCAACCGGCTGAAACATAATGATTTATGATGCGACAACAAAATCCGCGCATCACCGCCACCATTGCGAGCAAATGTAGGTAAAGGGACGGGTTACATCATGCTGCACTTTGTGTCACTTTTCACCCACGTTGCATCGTGTGTTGGGCTTTATGGATTTTTCTCTAACGTCGTATGCATTTAAGCACATATGTGCATGGGTGTGTCTGTGGATGTATATGTGGCATTGTTTTATGTGTTTGTGGTTTTCTACCGCACGGATAAAGTGTACATGGGGTCGGTTGGGTTTTATGGCGGTTTTTTGTACCTTGCAGAATGAATGGAACCTGTTTTCCTGTTCATTGAACAATTCCAACTCGTGCAGAGAAATGGGATGGTGTTTGTTTGTCGAGTGAAACAAGTGAGACAAGAAAAACTACAACTACAACTACAATAGAACCATTATTCCCTCTCGGTTCCTCTTAATGAAGCTACAACTGGTCATGGAACGAACGGGAAAGCATTGGTTAATTTGTATTGTTGTTAGAGATGCGCAAGAGATTTTAATTGTTGTTATGTATGTGAATGTAGTTGGAATGATAGATTGGTAAATTGCACTACAAATAAAACGACCATGACATGATTTGAAATTAACATGTTGTTGAAGGATTTCAATCAAAATCTTGCTTGGTCGCTGACTATAATAAGTATCATGAATATTCTATTTAATCGAGTGCGATCCTTTCTACGAGACCTCTCGAGGTTGTATAACTATAGAAGAATATGAAGAAGAAACTAGAACGAGACAAAATCATAAAAAAATTGAGTGAAATTCTATCTCCAAAGATTATTTTCTTACTTAACCGACGTAACAACCGCTTTGCGATCTTAGCCTGCTACAGAACTCCGCTTACTCGTTCACCGATTATTCCTTCAGGGCGAAAGGTTCCTGTTATTGTATGGCTCTACAACACCTAGCGGTCTTGGCCTGTCATTGCTGGCTTGCGTGGCATGAACTTATCCGCAGCAGTATAATGAGTCCTGCGTGTGATATCACCTTACGTATGATCTTTCTAACAAATAATCTCTTTAGCCTCTGTAACAAGACAGTACTAGGCTTAGTATATGCCGTTTAAGTCGACTTTAAGGAATTGTATGATGTAATTTTTAATGACATACTATTTTTCCTTTCGGTTTGATCAATCAATTTAAAGTTCTGAGAAATATAAGCTCCTGTCTTCAATCCAGTTTTTCGTTTCTCAATTGCATTTCTGCAAAGTTTTTAACAATGTTAACTTCAGCCTAACGTTATTTCGCATATCCGACCCAAAACCGCACGGAAACACGTCCTAAAGCTTCACTTCACTAATTAATCATCCGCACCTTTTGCAAACATGAAAAACAAAACAAAAAAAAACCATCGTCCCACGATCGTGTTTGCCGCTATGCAGACAAATAACATTTGAAAACCAACGGACTCTTGGCCATGTTTAGGGCGCTTCGTTTACAGCACCGAAAGTGACTTGATTAACGAAAATCCATTTAGCAGCACCACACTTCCGAACGTTTACTAACAGGCACCCATCAGATAGATGGAAAGGATCTGATTCGCTTTTGGGGCAAGTCGATGTGTAGAGACATCCAAACCCTCCTCTCCATCTTTCCCGCTCCTTCACTTCCACAAGAAAGCAGCAGCCAGGAAGGAAATGAGATTCGAAACGAGCTTTCCGACACAAAATTATAACGCACTTGCGAAAACACGGGCACGCGATGAGCAAACACAGTTACACGCACGCACACATGCTAAACCGGTTTGCCAAACAAGTCACACAATGGGAGGGGAGTGGATCGTACTTTGCATAATGGAATTATTAACAACGTTGATGATAGCCTCCGAATGTAAGTTCTGCCGTCAACCGAACATCATCTCGGGCGGATTTGTGGAACAGGATTAAAAGTGAAACGGAAGCGTAGCGAGAGAGAGCGAGAGAGAGAGAGAGAGAGAGAGGTCGATGTGAAAGCAACCGGAAAAAAGGGATCTGCTCTTCACCGCCATCTGAGTGAGGTAGGACATTACCGGTTTTCACTGTCTGCGTCCCGCTCTGCCACTCTC
>KI422472.1:10601-64282 GCA_000473375.1 Anopheles culicifacies
GAATTTTGAGGAAAAATGATTTAGTATAGAACAGTGGCGAGATTTGTAATTCATTGTCAAATTTTAGTAAGAAGAATAGGTACACACCACATTCCGTTCAGCAATACACGTTGTAGTGGCTTGAATGTAACACGAAAGCTATGAAATGAATCATTTAATGCACACAATGAATAAAGCACACAATGAATCATTTAAATTTTGGCTTAAAGATTGTTTTCTGAATAGATGAACGGAAAATGATGCATTGTCTCTTTAAGGAATCTTTGGAAATATTTTACCATCATCTAGGAAAGTAACCGGGTATTAAAATGAACTGGAGTTTTATTTATTCATATATTTTATTGGAGATTTTTAGTTTTATTTGATTTCCGAAGAAAACTCTGCCGAAAATCTATGTTTTATTTTTAATAAATTATCAAAGCCAGGAAGTAAAGGAATCCCTATGACAAAAGGAGTTATTTTAATTCGAACTTTATTTAAAACGATTGGTTTTAAAACGACGAAAATAATATTAAAAGAACATAGTGATGCTATTTCTTATTTCAATGGGTTAATAAGTTATGCTAACTTTGTATCTCAACATGAAGCGTCATGTAATGTGTGCTCAATTTTCTATTGGAACACTTATCCGCAGAGGTGGACATATCCGGTTGTAAAATGTGTTTCAAATGATACCATTTGCGGAAGTACTGCAGTTGTTTGAAATTCTAACATCAATCACCTTCCATTCACCTCGCACGATTTTAATGTACAGCGACATTCGCTCATCCCATCAACCCCGGAAAGCATTTACAACACCATCTCGTTAGCATTCATGTCCACTCAATCATATAAATAAATTTCCCAATCATAAAACTGCTGAAAAGTGTCTCCCCATCCGCATCTCCGGGGGGGTTTTTTGCCATTTCCCCATACCGGGACAAAGCAATAACTTCCCCCGTTGGTGAAAAACTTTTTCGATCGAAATAAAGAGAAAAATGTTTCACCGTACAAGGAAAACTCCAACTCCGGTAGGAAAGTCGGAAGAAATTACCCACGGTCGGTATCCTTTCGCTTAGCTCTCTCGCTTTTACAGTGATGACGATAATCGAAATGGATTGGATATTGCCTCAAATCCGTACCGTTTGGTGCAGGTTTCTTCCAGTCGGTGTGCAACAATAGGAAAACCGACTCTGCTTCCTTTTCCAACGCAACATCGCGTCCAGTAGAAGCATGATTGTTTCCCGATTTCTATCTGCACATCCGCCTCTTATGCCAAGCTAAACTACTGTCCTCACTCATCCACACTCACACACCCACTACGATATAGCGCCTCCCTTAAGAACCTTCTCCTTTCTCGCTTGATGACCGTAATGGCCAGAATGGTATGGATCGGAAGCGGAAAGTATTCGGGATGGATGTAAGGCGAGGTCCTGCTGCAATGACAAAGATCACTTTCCATCTTTCTACCGGTTCCCAGCGCTCAAGAAAACGGGGAAGTTCAGCTATTCATTGTCGTCTTTGCGAGGCGCCGTCTCTCGGGCTGGAGTGCCGCAGACTTTAGCTGCACGTTATCCACCCGGCACTTCGGCAGGTACAGCAACGAAATTGCAACGAAAGCGGGCGGTAGATGAAAAGATTAAAGTTCTTAATGATTTCCTTGCAAAAACACGCTTGCTCCTGCAATTTATCTCTGTTTCTTTTGTTGCGCCCGGGCAGAGAATATACACAATACTTCTAGCCTGATGCCGGCCCCACCCGGTTCATCTTGCGTGTACCGTGCCTGTCATCACCTTGGCTGGAGTTGCTTTCCGGTCTTTTACACTTGTAGAAATACAGTGCACGGTAAAGAGCAATCCAAGGGGTATGGGCTCATCCTTATCGCCTGCTGTGGACCACGAAGCCAGCCACAGTCCTTGCAAGGACACTTGCGTACGACCGTTCGATTAAGTGTACATTCGCGTACTGGACTGCTTTTTTTTTTGCCCTACACAACTGCAACTCATGCCACCCTTTTCCAGGTCAGACCACACTCAGACATGGCCATTGACGCAACGAGGAAATCGAATCCACCTCAAGTCGTGCTCGAAAGATCGAACTGAAAGTATATATCTTTGCCGCCCATCGTGACCGTGGCGTTCCACCTAATGGGAATGTTTTGCAAGGGATAGGGAACGCTATCAACGAACGAAGGCTGGTAAAGTATCTTCGTTTATTCAGCCAACTTCTGTCTGCAGCTGGTAGGATAATTGTTGGTAGCAAAGTCAAACCTCTTTGCGCTACAATAAGCATGCGAAAGAAAGCACGAAATTTATCGACTGCAATGGCTGGCCTGGGAGAGTGATGCAGTAAAGAAGATGGGGGAATGTGATTTAAAGAATTGTATCTGACATAGTTTACTCAAGAGTTGGTCGAGGTTGCTAAAGCGAAAGCAATCATTCTTTTTGTGCCCAGTGCACCTGGGAATGCAGACAGAACGGCTGAGTTGGAGCAAGTTAAACACAAAAAACCTTAAACATTGCACTATAAATCGTGTTTCAAGTAAGATTTTTGTAGTTTATTCAAACATTTGTTGAAATGGTAATAATCTGGGTTATTTTTTATAGTTTTATTAGTAATATTTTACCTTTCTTGGGAATTTTCTTGATTGAAACATATCCCAGTTGTGCTTTGTCATATTTTTAAATAAATAAAGAATTATTTCGTTACATAATCAAATTAAAATTTTCTTCACATTAATTTTCTTTCATGAGATTTCTATTCTAAAAGATTCTTGGTGGAATTACTGATGTATCTTTAAAAAAAATGAAATTTTACATCGTAAAGTATAAATTTGATTAAAAAGTTCTATTAGTTTTTTTTAAATTGGTGTGTGGTTAAATGGGTAGACTGTGTTAATCTATACAAGAATCACAAAATTGCCTTACTCGTGCCAATATAGCTTTTAACACTAGAGTTACCGCATGTTTGGGAAAATTATTTGTTATAACTTAGTAAGTATTTTTTTAAAATGTGCCTTCTATTATCATATTTGCTTTAAGTTTTAGGCTCTCATTAATGTTCATTGCATAACATGTGAAAGTTGTACCATAAAATGCCGAATTGTTTGTAATATTTACAGAAAAATAATCACAGTGGTAGAGTTGCTCAACACCATGTACAACGATTTTTTTCTTCTGGTATATTTAAGGAGGATTCGACTGCTTTGGCTGTCTACCTTCTCTGCAGGTTAACTGGCTTGAAGTTACCTCTCACACCTTCACTGTAGAGTTCAGTTCGACCGTCTTGATTCTGATAGACACATGTCTTATCGTTTCCTCATGCTAGAACATATTGAGATGAATTTATGTTTCTGCGACTCTTCCTCTCTTTTACTTGAATAATATGATTCAGTATTAAAGTATTATTCTGTTTTGTATAATATGATCCCCTCTGCGCAGTAAGTAAACGCAACTAAGCTTACGATTTATAAATACCTAGCAAAGAACCACGCTGTTTATCATTCGAAAAAAGTATCATGTGAAAATGACTGGTGCAGATAGAATTGCTTATGACGTAATTTATTTTGAATAATATCCATAGATAGATAGATTTTGGCAGCCCAGACCAGCCAAACGGACATGGTCCGGTAGTTCTAGTGTTAATAATAACAGCGATATTCTAAATATGAAACCAACTAGTCTACTGTCGTTCGGAGGGCGGTATAGTTCAAATGCAAACTTTCAACCTTTATTCTAACCCTCTTTAGCCTAAAGCTCTAAAATGATATTCGAACTATCAGACCCATTCCCGTACATGTGCTCAAATTAACAGGCGAGCTGCAATCGAACTGTCATTATCAATAAAGTATCTGCATCACCATGAGCGGCAGATCTGCTCTCAACGATCCAAGAGCGATGCATTTGGTAGGAGAGAACAAAAAACTAAACGGAAAACGGACATACAAATGCCTGCCGGTTGCAATTCGATTTTATTTTGCTGCTACCTTTTTATCTGCCCCTATCATTTGCTTTCGAAAAGCCTAAACATTCGGGGCATGGTGGAATCGGTCCTGTTGGGGCTGCAGAGGATACTAAAGGGAAATTGACTAAATTCTACAATATCACCCCGGGATCATCGGCCAACCCACCCGGGTGACTGCATCAGCCCGTGTACCTTTCCGGTCCAACGTCTCCCATCATAATCGTTACCATAAAAATCACACATGCTGAACTTCGAACTTATTTTTCCCCGATGATTCGTCCACTATTCGGGGCTCATGCCATACAGACGCTGGTGGTGATGATGCTGCCGACGATGATGATGATGATGATTCCGATACAGTCGACCGTTTAGGTAGAATGTGGCGCAAATAGGCCAAACAGTTTCCGTCCCCATGCATGCAATCGATTGCAATTTGGCATTCAAAACTTCACGTGTCCTCGGGCGACGGAATTTCCAATTCCCCGTTCGTACGGTCTCACCCGGTCTTTGGTTCCACCGCCACATCAGCAACACATTCTGCCACCTTCGTGTGAAACATTCATGTTGCCCTTGCCAACAATAACACCAGAAGATGAACGAGTAGCAGCAGCGGCCAGTATCGTGAAGGTGTAGATAACGGACAGACAGCAACAGAATAGTGCGCCATCAACAACAAAAAAGACAGACACGAACAAAAAAATCCAACCGTACGATTAAAACAATAGGAAAGCTAAACGGTGCAGCGAACGGCTAACGAAAAGCTCGTTGGTTAGTGCGCGTTTTGTTTCGTTTCTGTAGTGTATTTTTTTTGTTCTTTTCTGTTCGTCCTCAATGTCGCTATTTTCATTAATTTGCCCTCATGCAATATCGGATGCAAATTCGGCAGCGATGTGCCAGCATAGTTATTCTTCACCATATTTCGATGCTTTTTGTTGTGACGTCCGTTCAACTGTAGGCCTTTTTTTCTTTTTATTTTTCTATAGAAGGATATCTTTTTCCCTTGTTTTTGTGTTCGTTCTGTTTGTTCAGTGCACGGTCATTGATACGATGAACTTTAAACAAAATGGCGAAAATGTTTAGATTAATTTTGTTTAAATAACATGTACATATTGAATTAACAATAAAAAATTAATTGAATGAAAACTCTTTTAATCACTCACACACACACATTGTCTTTTAGCAAACAAAATTATAATAATGTCTGTAGCAATCAAAATTAGAATAAAATTTTAATTTTAACACAAACCTTCGTAAGTAAATCTCTCAAAATTTTAACATAAAAAAAGAGAAAATTTCGATAAAATATCATTGGAAAATATTGTGATGGTCTCTATTTCAAGCGCCATCGCTTCAAACAAATTTTAAACCTAATTATTTAAGCTTAAACTCGTCTTGAACATTTCATTCAAAACCATCACATAAGTGCATAGAACTTCACCTCACAAATGAAAGACACGGTACAATTTCCACAAGTCTTCCCTCTTATCATTTGCACACGTGTGCCGTTTCTTTTTTTTTTTGTCACCATTCCTTGTCGCCTCCGTCTGTTTATGGGGTTGTTTTTTCAATTACAATTTTTCATCAGCTTGCCTCTGTTGCCGGCTAGCCGACAGACGTGCACAGCTTGGCTTGGTTTAATTTGGGCTGCAAAATAGAACTTATTACCACTTGAAGCGGCTTTCGTCGCCAGCGCTAGCGATGCAATATTGTACGATTCCTCGCTAAGCGTACATGTGTAGCGACGTGTGAATGTGCGCGCTCGAAGCGTTTGCTCCTCCCACAACCAACCCCATCCACTCACTCCACTGCATGCTTTCGTATCGGTGGCAATCGGTGGCAACCCCATCGCTCGGCGAGGACATATGTATTCGTGTACCATCGGTTCGCGCCCTGAGTTCCGTTCGTTTCTTTCGGGGAAGGAAAATCCGAACCGTACTAGCGCACCCTGGTGGACGTTTTGTGAAACTTTAGCCAAGACACAAACACACCCCGTAGCCGAGACAAGAGCGAAAAGGATACGTTTAGAAAATTCGTTTTTATTCACAACTTCAACACAATATTAGTTACAACTCCACCATAAAGGGAAGATCCCAATTTTTACGCCCATCGCCATGGTAAAAGAAACCGTACATGTTGGTTTTCGCTTTGTGGAAAAAGTCCAACCCCAGCCAGTGCAGCGAACTCCATATCGCCAGCTGATCCGAATCGTCCATGCGCAGCGTGAAACTTTTGCCCTCTGGCAAAACGTCCACCTCCAGCGGATCAAACACATCCATCGATAGATTACACTCTGTTCGGCCGCGTAGATTCTCCTCCGCGGGACGTTCCGGCCGTCGAAAGTGTTGATAATTACCGAGCTCTTCCAGCTCTTCTCGGGTCAGTCCTTGGAAGAATGGATTCAAAACTACATGGCTGTCGCTGGACATTCTCAGAGCTCCTCGTGGTACACCGACCGCCTCACGTAGGATCGCATGCATCACGTACCAGAGTCGATCCTGCTCACTTACCACCACGTTCGGACTGCCCACGGCCAGGGAACGAATTTTGAACGCGAAACCAGCGTTTCCGGTAAATTCACTCCAAATGTGGCCCCATTCTTCGCTCCAATCGGACGGTTCGAGCAGCAGCAGCCAATCGATGCCATTACGGCTGTAGTAAAACTTTCGCTGATGAAACAAATCCCCACCCGGTGAACCGAACGCGAGCAGGTAATTGACGGAATGTGCCTCCAAACGGCCCAAAAAGAAAAGCTTGTTCAGTTGGTGATCTTGCTTCAGCAGAGTGAGCGAGCTTTCTAGCTTCAACTGCAGGGTGGGAGGAATAGTGCGATGGAAGTTGGACAAAAGTGGGATGAGCTGAGAAAAGTTGCTAATCTCCATTGTGTGTGGGTGGGTTTCGAGAAATAGTTCTAACAATGGACGATCAAGCTAGTATGCACGCTGTAAGTAGCTCTATGTATGAATGCAACTGAACACATTCTTTTTGGGATTGAATTGTAGTCTACTACGATATACTGACAATAAAACAATTTTATATGGGTTGCCTGCTATGTTTATTTTTAAACATTCAGCCTGTTTTAGCATGCACATTACAAAAAATTCAAATTATGTTGATTCCTTAATATCTCGCATTGATATGGAATAATATAAATATCTGCAATGTTTAGGAACGGGTGTGTAATCTGGTAGCGTGACGATTTGACGACTTGAGTGAGTGCGCTAAAATAAGCGAGAAGCGCTGCTAACACGTAATACTTTTGAATTTGGACTTGTGTACTTTGCCATTAAGATATTTAAGCTGTGGGGGAAAATGCGATACAATTGATCTTTCACTTACTTTATTTTTAAATTAAAAAGTCCTTGTTTGTCAATGCATCAGTGCCAGACCAAGTTAACATAATAAAAAAACAATACAATTAAAAAAATTCAAACAAAAATCCAATTAAATTTTAAAATTTTTCTCGTAATTATTTTTTCTCGTAATTTATATTTGTTGGTGGCTTTATTCTCATTGTTTGTAACTTCAAATTAATATCATCCGATAGATTATCCTATTTTCTTGATTCTCAAGTAATATCGTTTATTTCAAACCCCTTTATTTCGAAAATCGATTAATTTTAGCTTGTCGTGTTAAAAAAATCAATAATTCCTTATCAATTTGTAAGGAAATTATCAATGTTTGCTTTACGTTTTTGTTGAAATTAGACGACGAAAATAATGACAAACAGTTGTATAACTTGGTTAACGATGCACTTATACAAAAATCGCTTAAGATTTTAGACATTAAACAATGTCAAATGATCATTTTATCATGTTTAAAAATAGCACCATACTTCAGTCAGAGGTCAGGTGGCAGAGAATATTAAAAGCACCGGTTGTATAGTTATTCAATTTATGTCTTTTATAACATTCATCAGCATTTTTCTTACTTTAATTAAGTCTTTTTTACATTTTTATTTCTTTTTCATGCCATTATTACGTCTTTACCCAAAAAAACAAATTGTTTATAATCCATTGCACATCTATGCTTTGAAAAATATGTTTTCACTTTACAAAAGTGTTTTTAATATCATCAAACAAATTTTAAGAATATTTCCGATAATATTGCCTTACAATATTTTTCTGAATGCTATTCCGTTTGCAAAAAGATAATTTAAGTTTTTAATTTTAATAATTTTAATAATTTTTGTTTTTTAGTTTTTTATCAAATATCCATAACATTAAAGTTGGATTTTTTTACATTAATTTTTTTAAAGTATGTTTTCAATAAAAGTTACTGATCAAAATTTGGAACGCACTGTATGCTTTTTTCTTACTATAAAATGAAAAAAAAAATCCGTTTGAAGAATTTTAAATATTTCCAAACGAGGCCTTCTGCCTGTTACGCACACATTTTTTTCCATAAAAAAGGATTATTACTTTGCCCGAATGTGTTGAATAAATTAGTAAAAAATGGTTCAACAAAAATCCGATCAGAATCTCAACATAATTAATATTCTTCGATCCGTTCGTAAACTACCGTGCTATGCACACTGGAAATCGACAGCTGGTCTACCGTTGGTGCACTGGTAAGTCTGACAAATTGTCACGAAATCGAATCCATTTCACTGTGCATTTTCAGTTCGCTTCAAACGGATAATCTTTCTTGCGCTGATTATGATGATTTTCAAATGCTGCACAAAAGTGTTTCCACTGTGAAGGTGTGCATTCATGCTTACCATTCATTTCCCATCTCGCTTTCAATCAGCAAAGTCGGACGATCGTCTCGCAGTGGGAAGGATTTGCTTAACATAAGCCGTGCTTCTTTAGCATCTGCTTTCCATTCCGGCTATTCAGTCATTCATTTATTCCAACCACTAGCAGTGCAAAAGCTTAAGCATAACGGGAATTTTCACTGGTGTGCTGGTGACATGAAATGGATATTTGCGTGAGAAAATAATTTCACAAAAACACCGAAAAATGCTTCTAGTGCAATAGCCTTTTATGTGAACTACCATGCGCCTCCATTAGATTAAACGTTAAGAAATTTTTCATGCTACAAGTATTTCGTATAAAATAGTAGGAAAATATATTTATTTATATTTAAACCATCCAAACTTTCTGTTTTAACAAAGAAATCGGTATGGCTCCTGGAATTAAATTAATAAAACTCATAATTTGGCATAGTCGTAAGTGAAAAATTGGATTCAATTTTAGCTCTCATTTCCATCCGCTATCCGATTAGTCATACAACATGAAATGGTGACAAACCTTCAATCTTTTCTACAAGCACTGCGGAACGCTAACAGTAAGAAAGGGGAGTTTTTTTAACGAAGAAACTCACTGACTTCATTCCGGCTGCCTTAGGGAAGCCTTACAGGCAATCACCGTCAACGGTTACCGATGTTGAGTGCTTCACCGTAAGAGTGCACCGAGCAAACGGTAAAATGGCAACTGGCACAAAACCGGAAAAAGAATATCCCGTTGCTTCCTTCCTTCCTTGCACGTTGAGTGCGCAACCATTTTTGGATTTTTTGCGGCCAATCAAGGACGAAAACGACAATTCCAGCACTACACCAAACACTTTTGCACTAGCCACCTTGGAGAACGCAAATGTTTCAACGAACACAAAAAAAGGATACAAAATTTGCAAGGGAAATAAGAATAGCCCGCGAGCTGTGTTGGCTGATTTAACACCCCTTCTCGAGTTGGCACACAGAAAATCAAACCAAGGAAGATAAAAAAAGCAGCCCAGCATGGTGACCAAGAAAAATTGCACACCAAAACGGAAGGAACCACGTTGGGACGGTGTGGTGGTGTGGAAAACTTTTTCCTTCCGTTTGGCATAATTATTGAATTTCTCCAAGCACACAATAGCGAACCTTGCATACAATGCACTTTGCTTCGAGAGCTAAATTTGTGAGCCAACAGCAGCAACAACAGTGGGACAAGAAAGGATCGAGACAAGAATGTAGAGCCGCACAGCAAAAGCACCCGAAAGACACCAAAACCGAAGCCTGTCGTCACGGTCTCGGTTAAAAACGGAACCATCGGGTGAAAGGAGACTGAAAACTGGAACGGAAGTTGCTTGGTGGATGGGCGCTTCGGATGCATCGCGGGATGACACAAACGAAACCACTGTCCTGAGGACAGTGTTGGTCAAAGACGCCTTCACTAGTGACGACTATTCGGTGCACCACCTCTGACCAACTGCCCAAACGCACACCATGCTGTCTGTTGGATGTCTTTTAATTAAGTTATTTTTCCTCCAAGCGCGATTCAACTTCCACCCAAAATGTCCGGAAGTCGGTGAAAGACTGTTTTTTTAGTTCAGTTGTTTTTTGTTCTGTTGTGCTGCTTTCTTGGATGATTATTTTGTTTCAGCTCACTCCGGGGACGAACTTGTCCGGTCTTATACACAACTTCTGATTTTATCACCGCTGTTTGACGCGATTTAAATCATGGTTATCAGTTTTGACTTGTTTCGATCTTAGAAGTGAAACTTAAGCGGATTTATCATTTACGTCACATTCTGAGCTATTGTGCTTTGTTGTTTTGGAGAGATTATTTGCGCCGTATTTAGTAGATCATCTTGTGCGTGTTCGTGCATTTAAGCGATATTGGATATTTTTGTTCAAAACCCGTGTGTTATTTTAATCAAAAAAAAATTAAATTATTAGTTTTTTACTTATTTTCTATTCTTGCAGCTATGTCGCCGTATGTTGTTAAGTATGTCGCCGTTATTTAATATAAGCGGAGCAAATTTAAGTTGGTTTTACTCACAAAGAGCAAATTATGTCAATTTTTCAGAAAATATGCTTCAACATAAATAAAAAAGCTTTTAAATTCTTAGGAAAATATTCATTATTTACAAAATATTAAATTCGAGCTTTCTTTATTTTTTAAAACCATAAATACTATCACCGTTAAAGCGTACGATGAAAAACTTTTTTCTTGAATAAATCGTCAGCTCGACCATTCTTTAAGAAGTAACTAAGGAGTTTTAGAATAACTGTGGCATTCATTGTTTTCAAAGATCTCTCAATGTAATTCTATTGTTTCAGAATTTTGTTTTATGATTCAAAACATTTGACTACATAACGACGACTGTCCACTGTGCTTTCGCTGGCATCAACATTTAACGAACTTTCAAATGTTATTGCCATTTTCTTCCGTCATCAGCATCATTATAGTCAGCTGCATCGCTAACCATGATTATCGTCACCGCATAGCCGGTTCCCGTTGGTTGGCAGCAGCATCAGCACTTGAAATCAGCAAAAGTGGTATAAGCGGTGAACAATTATCACTGTCAGCAGTAAAATCATGTCAAACTAGGCCGTAGAAACGCAACTGCAGGATGTAGAGTAAACACACCCGAATCGTTCCGTATGCTAGTCACGCGCCGCAGACACATTGGTAGACATTTTTGAACCCGGGAGAGAAATTTCGAAAGAACACCACAACGCTCGTGCACTGCAAATTGCAATCATGCCGACCCCAAACAAAAAAAAGCAAAGGGTTGACAAGTTGGTAAAAATAAAAAAAAAGGGAACCGAAATTTTGCCGACCGGAAAAAGTGAACTTCAACATTCACTCTTGCCTCGGAACGGGAAGTGTTCGGTATGGTCTCTCCCAATTGACGGTTTTCGGACTTTGTTTCGATTGCGGTGAAAGTGCATCCACTCCGGTGACATGCAGCAGACCCCATCTGGCAGATACAACGGGAAAGAACTAATTTTTCCAGCACTTTTTCAGTGCCGGAAACTGCCGTACTTTTGCCACAGGAAGTGCCCAGCACACAAGGGGTCAGCCGAGAAAGGGATGATAGCGTACGATGGCAGTGTGGCAGCGTTCCAACACCAGGCAACAAACGACTATCGGAACTAAAGCCGATGTGGCGTGCTGGGAAACAAAAGCGGACAGATGGGTAAAGGAACATCAATGAGGTTTTTTTTTCATCTTGTTTTCTATGGCGTACAATTTGACACTAGTAATGAATGCACATGAAATGAGAAGTTTTTTAGTGACCAAACAATTTTAATTATCTTCAAGTGCACCCTTGGGTCTATAAACTTTTCTACGTAGAATGATTTTTTTTTCTTGTCAAATACTGTTGTACTTTAAAGTGATTATAGTCAAGAAGTTTGATATTCAGATAGTTTTGAAGTTAAAAATGTACTCCATAAAAGTATTCCTATTTTATTCAAATACAAATTCAACTTATGCAAAATGCTTGTTGAACCTTTTTTGAAAAGCGCGAATTATTTATCGATATTATTTTTATTTAACTATAAAAACAGATGTATTGAAACGTATTTTATTGCTGCCCAGAACAAAGATTTGATTCGAGTTTGTCTCAGTATGAGTATGAGTAGGTCAGTTGATATGTAAATAAATGGACGTATGAAAATAAAAGTGCTCAAAAGTATGCAATCAGCATAGCAACAACACACTTTTATTGTTGGTCGACATAAGAGGGGGTTTTCTTTTCTTTTTTAAGTGTTTCGTCCATTTGATTATCAATCAAACAATTAATTCATACAAACTACACAAATAAATACAAATTTAAACCAAAATAACAAAAACTTCAAAATAACTACGTATTATTCAATTCATTCATTCATTAACCATGAAATTGAAATAAAATAACTAAAGAGCAATCCTTCATTCAACCATCACATATAAAGCCAAGTCAAATAAATTATAACTGTTGAGTTTTCAGGATCACCAAAAACAAGTGATTGCTGTGTATTAGTGCTCCAAAGAAGGTTCTTTCAACGTTTTAAAAATACCTCAACCACCATGCTTGAGAACACTGTCGTTCAAAAAGTGATACAGATTATCGCTAACGAAATTTCGTACAAGAGCTTCTAAGTATCTTTATGTTTGCACTAAATCCTACCACAATGCCCGCCAATGTCCCAGACTAGATAAACAGAATCAACTTTGATCCCTCCCTCAGCGAACGAACCGAGGGTGTGAGAAAAAAAAGAATCCCGAAATGACTCCAATAAACCTCCCATCAAATCCCGGAAATCCCTCATTCCGGCAGTGGGATCCAGTGGGATGGAACACGACATTGCGAACCACCCCAACAAATCACACTGTAGCGTGGAAAATCCGGCAGCTCTGTCACCTAATTTCATTCCCTACTCCCGTTCGCCGTCCAACAAAACGGCATTAGATGCTGTGTGGCTGTTTGTTCAACCTCACTCGAAGAGAGTGTCCGCGTTCGGTAGAGTACGGTAGCAACATGACCAAAAGAAAAACGTTTAAAACTCCAAAAAGAAAAAGTGAGAAACGAATCAACTTTAGAACACTTCCATAAAGAAGGCACCGAACAGGAATCCCAATATCACTTACCTCACAAGCGCGTGCAGAAGACGACGGTCCAGTTTTGTTTTTTTTTTTTTCTTCGTCAGGTCCTTTTTTACACCTCCAGAAGTTGGTGTGCCCGGTACACTTCACGAAACTCCTATCTTCTTGACCTCACACTGTTTTCATTCTTCACTTACTAGTTTTCCTACCTTTTTTTTATTTGCTTCGTACCACCCAAACATCCTTCACTTGACCTGCACCGAAATCACAAGTCGTCCTTTTCTCTATGGTGGACACCGTTTTCCACTTCACTGGCGTGCCGTTTTTCACTTCGATAGGTGCAGACTATGATGGAAACGAGAAAAAAACGAGATTCGTTCCTTCCTTTTCTCGCTCGTTTGCTCGATGTCCACGTACCGGACCGGTACCAGGGAGTGCCTGAAAAGGTTCAGTTAGATGGAGTGTGTCTGCTCGAGGGCTTGACTTCTTCTCGAGTGGAACTATCGGCACGTGCTTCACACTTGAGACCTGCCCGTTCTGGGTGCGTTGCTGGAGACCGGTAGCGGCCAAGAAAATTATTACGTGTTTAACGTGCACGCTCGCAGCAAACCGGGACGGTCTACTGCCGAAAGTTCAGATGGCAATGTGAGTTTAATGCCCGGTGGCGCACGTTTTCCGCACGGTTGCAGTTGCACTGCACCACAAGGTGATCTATAAGGTGGTACACCCCTATGAACGAAGGTTGCGCTCTTGCTCGAAGCTTTCCCCAAAAGTCAAGTGCCAGAGACTGAGAGATATTTTACCCGATTAGACACAGTGGTGCCTGAACCCGGTGAGGATACGCAGCTTTTCTTATTGCCTTTGCTTGGGCGCTCTACATCTGCTCCGGTACGTCCAGAACCCAGTCCCTTTGCCTATGCTTTTCACGCCTCACTGTGCTGGGACACATTTTTCCGCGTGTGGGAAACCGAACCGAGCAAGCAAAACGGTCGTCTGCCACCCGCAAAACCCGACCAAACAACGCCAGCTGGTATAGAAAGGAAGACCCGAATCACGACCGTTGTTGTACCGTTGGTGTCGTTTTTCCAGACCCGTGAGCAGGCGGTGAAATGAAAAACATGCTACCACGCGCGCTTTCTTGTTTTTGTATTTCGTGTTTTTTTTAAGTCAGGGATTGTGATAACCGGTCCGTTTCGTCTAACCCTTAGCTCTAACCCCGTTCTCCGATGGGTTGTTGATAATTTTAGCGAACGAACATCAGCGGGTCTCGTCGCGTCTCTTTGACAATTGTTTACTCGTTGCTTTGTTCTGTGTTTTCTTCCGTCTGGATGAGCAGTTCCATGTAAGGAAGCATACCAGCTGTTCGACGACCGGTGCTGTAAGATTGTGTCTAGCTATCTCAGCAAAAATCGTCACACAATCAGTTGTTGGTGGGTTCATGTTCCATGTTTTCTCTTTTATTTTCTGAAAGACACCCTTCCGTTTCTTATGAATGGTGGTGTACAGACACGTCGTAAGCTCGTTACACTACCAAACGACAGATGCACAATTATGAAAACTTTTCAACACACGCTGTACACATTATCACACATTAAGGATATATTATCACACACTCACACATTCACACTGCCCGACGAGGAAGCACACTTCTTGGAAGCAACACTGAATGAAAAATGTACTGATAGCCTTTTGTGACCTCAATGGGACCTCATCCCCAGAGAAAAAGAGATTCAAAGTCTGCACAAGCTCTTCAGCGCCTAAAGGTAGACTATCATAGTACACCACACGCAGGATAAGGTGACGCTATTCACTAAGTGAGAGCTTACTGACGCGAATGAATACATATACACCACGTTTGTTCACTAAAGAGTGTATGTTTTGATTATTTGTGATGAACTACTAGGCTCGTCTAAAAGCAGGTTGATGGATAAATGACTCTGTCTACGCTTTAATTTGTTATCCCCTTTCCGTGTAAATTTTGGACACACCTCTCTCTTTTGCTGGAGTGTTGGAGGGGAATTAACAACTAGTTCACAACCGTTTCTAAAATTAAGTGAGCTTCAACCAACTAGGTTTGGTACCCGGTGCCGGGAGGATAAAAAATTCGGGAACTAAGCAAGGAACGTAAATTGGAATCAGGTTCAACTTAATCTGCTTGCGTTCTTGCTGTCCGGTGGGATTGCGACTTCTGTATTCTAGTGTTGCAGACGTTTGGGGACGGAATGAAGCTTGTCTGATGGGTTCTAAAAAAGTTCGAACAATCTTGGAAGATCCGTTTGTTTTATTTAAGTTAACCACAATTTTCGCGTTCACTCGGGACACACGACGACCGATCGTTCGGCCGCGCACACAAACACACTTACGTATGATTTTAAACACACACACACACACATAGTGTAATACTTTGTAAAGCCTTTTTGTAAGTGTACAGATTGGGGTTGCTTCTTCCCGCACACAACCCGTAACGTGCGCTTGTTCTTCCTTGCCCGGTGCAACCTTTAATCGGTTCAAGTGCCACTTGGCAGCATCGACGTCCAGGGTTAATGGTCGATGGGTAGGTCTTTACACGCTGGTACACCGCGATAAACTGGCCCTAGTGTGGCCCGGTGTCTACCGATCGGTCGTACTATGGACTCCCCCACGACCGCATCCGTGTGCGCTGGTACGACATCGTCGGCATCTGTACGCTCGTGTTGTCGTCCTTCGTCCACAGCACTGCTTCGGTGACTGCAACTACTCGTGCACGGCGATATATTGCTCCATCTTTCAGGTTTCCGCTCCTGAATCGACCTTCAAAAAACTGCTCCCCAATGGAATCCTTTTCGACCTAGCCTATGGTTCGTTCGGGTATTCCCAGCAGGATATTTTCCCAAACGGCTGAGTTACTCGCCTCGTGAGTACCGTCTGGATGCTGGACTGGATAATAGATTTTTTGTATGTTACATGATATTTAACAGTTGATTTACATTTTGTGGCTTCAGTTACTTCATAATTATAATTTTAGCCATCATTTATATGACTAAATCCAATTGTATTTAATCAAAAAAGATCGGTTAGAATCCTATAATTTGAAATACACTCATAACCGATGGCTAAATTCGGTGTTTGCAAGAGAACTCACGACCTTTTCCCCAACAAGCGCACGAACGCTAAAGTATCCAGCGAAAACGACGTATACATTCTGTGCTCCCCATCGTTCCCAGTTTTAAGTTTCGGAATCTTTCGGCTATCCTACGACGAGTCGACACGAGCCGATTTTCACACTTCGGGACTGACCGTAATAATATAATTATTGTGCTGCAGCTAGAGAGGAACGTTTTTGCGTGAACCCTACTCGCAAGATGCAACCGATGGAACTGTTTTCTTTTATTTTGTGTAAAATTGCAGCTGCAATTGGCATTCGGTAATCGGTAATGTGCGAAGGAAAAGTACCAGAAAGGCGTTTCCTTTAAGGAGTGTATGCAGTGGAGACTTCAAGATTACGAAACCGAAAAGATACTTCCGTCGAGGAGGAACGTGATTTTTCCTGCAAGTTTTTTAGCTCTATGGTGTATAAAAAGAGTTTTTTAATTGTTATGGATTATTACAATTAATCTAAGTATTTAAATGTTTTATTGCAAAATTGGAGAATCGCATGTGTTGAATAATATTTCATGGTTCAACATAAAACATTTAAACACTTCGTTTCTAGGTTCACAAGCTAGAACTTTTAAATAATTTGAATAATAATAAAAATAAAAGGGGCGGCCCGGTGGGATAGTTGTTCGGCGCCTGCCCTTCACACCACGGACCGGGGTTCATATCCCATTCGGACCGTCCCCCCGTAGCATGGACTAACTGACCTGCTACGTGGTAAATTAAGTCTAACACGGCCAGGCCGTCAAACAAGAACAAAAAATACATAAATAAATAATTAAATAATAATAATTTCTAATAAAATACACTACTTGACATTTGATTAATAATATTTTCATTGTTAATTTTGTCATAGAATTTTGTTCATCATAAATTGCATTTGTTCAAGCATATTTTTTACAACCTTTCACCATTAGCCTTAAAGTAACTCAAATGCTCATTCAGTAACGAAACCGAATGGATGTTTCCGAAGCGTTCATCAACATTCATCTATTAAATGCCATACATCGAGCCTTCTTTATCTTCTCCCTACTCCGCCCCTTCATTTTATGTTGTTTTTCATTAGACACCACTATTTGGTTGTTACTTTAAAGTTACGCGCCAAGTTAATCAAAAACTACCTTCAGGTAAGGGTCCTTAGAATTCGTTTATTTCTCAAGTGCTAACGGACCGATAGGAACGAAAACGCTCGTGCACCGGACCTGTAAACAGTCACCGTACACTACCGACTCATCCCACACGTTTACGCTCATGTAACTAACGCTCGTACCTAGTAAAGGGTGGGAGAAAACCTTTGGCCAGGACCTGCGCAATGTTCATTCGCTTGACGGTGAAACTGCAACAACCGCCTTCCGCGGGTGTTTTCGGTAGAATGTGGTTTTGTTTTTCCTTCAACCATGCTGGGTAAATGGCAGCTGCCAACAAACTTCGGCTTACGGTCGGGAAAATTCACTACCTAAGTTGCAACGTTACCGAGCAGCGCAGGTTGTTGCACGACGCGTCTACGTTGTCGCAGTGGAAAGCGCGAATCGCAGCATGCAACAGCCTGCGTGGCATGCAACGTGTTGCAAACATGACTGTTCGGATTATTGTGAGTTTTGTTGTTGGAAAAATTTATTTATTCCGTAAACCGAACAGATCTATTCATATTCATATATTTTATTTTTATCTTCTACCGTTTTGTCCTCCCCCGTACCTGACTGGTTGGTTTGAATTGGAGAAAGGAATAAAGCGTTTGCCCGTTGCTTGGCATGGTTTAGTTTTTACTTTGCCTTCGGCCGTTCGATAAGGACACTTTTAACCGACACACTAGTGAGAGTGTGTATGTTGTTTTTTTTTTGTACAAATTTGATTTAGTGAAGAGCCTTTTCCGTATTTTTTTGGCCACTCCCCAACATGTATACGATTTAAATCGCTGCTTAAATAGCCAAATAAAATTGTGTTTCATTTCTCCATTCTTTTCTACCGTCAAATACATTTGTTCAAATATTTACCTCGTCTGAAATATAATTTAAAAATAAACAATCCTGTACAACAGCCCCTACGAAAAAAAGGCACACGATCACTGATAATTGATGTGGGCATTTAAGCCACTTCCACTTGCATACGCTCACAGCAAACCAGCTGTTGTTTGGCAGCCCGCTGGAATCGTTCACTCCAGGACAGGAAACGTCATATAATGCCGGTCAAATTAACCGTTTCCTGCCAGCTTGAAAACCCAATTGACCTCTGCACCGCCTGATCTGGGTCACGTAGTGTACCTTTCAATTCAATTATTTAATATACATTTAATGACACCTCGGTTGGCAGCGAAGCAAAACGTTGCCCGCTACAAGTGCATCCGAATCCTGCTAAAGTGCAATACCGATGGCCACTTTTTAGTGCCATCGAGGTATGGTTCCCTTTTAACGCCGTGGGCGATGGTAGTCGATGAATATTAAATGATGATGAATTGCCTTCCTGTCTCACACACCGACGCTCTCCCCTCAATGGTTGGTCACTTTGCGGCCAAGGCCAAAACTTCCGGGCACGAACAACACCACGGGCTTTTCGCTTGTCTGGAGTGGATAATGTGCGTTTTTTTTTACCTTCACTTCCTTCCGTTTTCCGCTCCAACGATCCTTCTCTCATCGAAATCACGGATGCTTCGGGAGGGGGTGAAAATTCGATAACATTTTCGCCTCGGTTTTCCCTCGAGGGCGAATTATTATTTTGCAAACCGGACGTACAGGTCATTGCTCATTTCCGGCTCACTTCATCCCCACCACATGCACTCCAATTCTTCCTTTTCTACACATAGCTCAACGGTAGGCAGTGAATCGGTTCAAAATGGCGTTACTTCTCGTGTATTCTCCGTAACACACAACCGCAGTTAATTAAATCATGCGTCCACTAATTAACCTCCACCCGGCCGTCCAGCAACCTGCAAACGGAACAGCACATTATCGTTTATCGACGGGTTTTCCGATTGCTATTTCCTGAAGGGTGCCAGCAATAAATTGGTAAACGATCGAAAAGAGAAAACTTTCCTGCCAGCCACAATTTCCAACCCGTCCTGTCGTTCTGTTTCTATTTATCGATTCAACCGACAAAACCCCAAACCTCGGTCGGCCAATCTGGCAGCATTCGATGCAAATCATTTCTTCGGTGAAAAGCAATTCGACGAACACTTGCTCACTGGAAGGTGGGCAATGGGCCATAAAGAAAGGAAGAAATTGCAAGTTTCTTAAGAGGCTGAAATAATGAAAACTTTTTTCCACCGCTTAAAGATGATTTTTCTTCGCTTCCCCGGTTAAAGTTCTCAGCCAAGCTTGAAGCTGTTGCAGGTTTTCTGTTCGTCAATGAAGCGAATATCGTCTTTTTTCTTCTTTCAATCGTTTTTTACTCTCTTTTTCTCTCTTGTTCTCTGTTTCTCTGGGTAATTTGTTGAAGTCTAAGCGAAGTTGCAGCGTCGGAAGAATGGTTTTCGTGCTTCCTCTTGCGTTGATTGGCCGATGTGGTATTGGATGGTGGTTCAAATTACATTTTCAATGATGCAATTTATTTACCGGAGGTGTTTAAATAATTTCCTCGTAGTTTCCTTTAGCGGGTTAGCTCGAATGGTTTTCAAAATATTAGGATTAGCAAATTGTTAAAAATAAAAATTCAATTAAAACCGTTTTACAAAAGTATGTCCTCATGAAGGATAATCTACACAAAACTGATATAAATTCAACTTAATTTGAGTAATGTTTACTTTTCTGCCTCCCATTAACTTGTTTTTATTCTATTTTTGTCTTAATCCTAACAAGATCGATGCTTTTACGTTATGTGAAATTATTAGCTATCCATTTCAATTTTTCTAATTGTTATCGCATTGTGGACACCTGAGACAATCACTCGTAGGAATAATACGGCACCTTTTTTGACAATAAGCTAGCACTTGTTTCATTTTGCTTACGCTGCTCAACAACTTCATACCGATATCTTCAAAATCTGGCCTCGGTAAGCATTTTACACTCCGTCCACCTTTGGCAAGAGAAGGGAAACTGTCTCACCCTCGAAATAACGGAGACAAAAAAGAGGAAAACAAAATCAGCATTGCCTCTCCATACTAAACGTCCACGATACCTTTTGCAGCGAACCTTCTCATAGTAACTTTTCGGTAAACGGCAAACTTTAACAAATATTATTAAAAACTTTTCACTTGTTTCGGCCAGGATCGTTTCATGCTGAAGATTGCAAGTGTCCAAAAATTAAAACTCACACACACAAAAAGGTAAGAAAACTCACGAAACTTCTCTCATCATTGAAAAGTCAAAGACGAAGCATCCGGAGTGATCTGAAAAAAAAAACGAATGTTACCTTCCTGGAGGATGCTTTTTGAAAGCAAAACCTGCTTACGTAAAGAATATGAAATGTGGAAGTATTTCTTGTGTTTTGTTTACTATTTATAGTAAAATTTCAATGCACTACTTTTGTCGTTTAAGAAATATTATATTTCTGATCAATTATGTTAATTGATGATCATGTATTGATGGTAACTAGTTAATTCATTTTTTATTTTATCAAAAATAAGAAACAAGTTTATTACGGATTAAGATACAACTATGTCATATTTCCCATTTTCAGGAGCATCATTAAGCCAAATGTCGCATCCGACATCGACCTACGACATCGCTAATGCTCGCTCCGCGCCATTCCGCGTGGGGGGAAATGATGACGAGAGAGTATTTTAGTTGAATAATTTGGCACCCCTACCCACCGAAACGGCATGTCATGTTCTCGTACACCCGCGCTATTCTTTCCCGTTGGCGAAATAACACAACACCACGGACACAACAGACCGTCAAGCTGGCAGCCCGAGCTAAATGAAGTTGAAGCCCCCGCAGCAGTTGATGGGAAACTTTTCTTTCGCCACAAACGCCCATCCACTGGTGACGAATACTTGTGTCGTTTTGTTTGGAAAGGGTCCCGAGCATACAGCACGGGATGTACATCTCGTATTTTTTGTTGCTTATTTTGTATCTTTTGCCCACTGGCAACCAACAACTGCTCGGAGGTTTTCCTGTCACTCCGGTCTTACCGGTCCTATCCGTTCGCTTAATTTTGTGTGTGTGTGGGGCTTTTTCAAAAGCCAAAAGGGGAAAACTTTTCCATACATACCCACAATCCCTAGCCCCATACAGTGAGGCTCATTCATCGTGCAAAGCAACGTGCTGCTTCAGCCCAGAGTGTCATTTAATGGACGAGGAAATGCTGAGGTGAAAAGCCCTCGAGCCCTGTTTTCCCAGTGCCATCCGGATCTGGAGCGGAACCAAGCGAAACAAACCGATCACGAGGTCTCAAGCTGGTGCCGGGATTTGTTTTTTTTTTCTCTTCACCTCGTTTTGCCTTCCATTATTTGTATCGTCTTCTTTTGCCATTTTTCCTCTCTATCGTGCTCACAGTTACTGTTGGCTAAATCTAGGGGAATTTAAAAATAATAAAACCAGCACACTTTAAAGACTTTTTCGCGCATAATTTCGCAGCTTCGAGGTGAAGACTACAAAAAAAGGCAAACCCGGGGGTACGTTGAAGTGGCTGAATACTTAAGAATACGGCTCAACTTTCTATGGCCATTCACGGGAGCCTTCTTCTGGTGGGCTAGTAATCTTGAAGACCATACCAAAGACGATTATGAAGCCAGTCATCCTATTAACTCTCGCAATGCGATGAAAATGGTTAAGATGATGCGTTGAATGCAGTTTGCAGTGAGGAAGAAAAACGTTTTGAGGAATGTAAGCGAGTTTCTGCTGGATGTTGTTACCATATGGTACCTTCGGCAGGAAGCTTTGACTTGATTATGATAATGAGAGGATAACTAAGGGATTTATTAAAATCACTGTACAGTTGTGGTTTAACTATCGAGGAGAAGTGAGCATACGGCTGCTTGTGTAAAAGTTTACCGGCAAATACTAACTATGCTTCATTTAAATAATTTCTCCAATTCTTAAACTGAGGCACATGGCGCATTATACACTGTGATGAAAATGACAGTCACTTTGAGTTTTATATATTTTATAGTTTTGATTTCTTTTTCAACTTTTATTAAATTTTTAACATGTTTAATTCATTGAAATAATATAACAGGTTTTTTACATTAAAATTCAATTTAGTCTAGAGCAGATAACATAAAAATAATGCATTTCTCTTACAAAAATTATTAGCTACATAACAACCTGTAGGATATGAAAGCTCAGTCACCGATGAGATAGTAGCGCCAGACTTCAAAGATAGGGGATCGGGTCCCATTCGGATCGATCTCTCCGTTCTTATGTAGGACTGTGAATTCAATTTCAATTTATTACTCTTGTTTGCTTTAAGACAAAAAAGAATGATCTTAATCTTAACTAACTAACAAGGAAAAATAGTATAAGGGTTAGAGAAGAGCGGAAAGGGACATCATGAGGAGGTGGAAATCAGTGCACCATTGTAATCAAAAGGGTGTGTGGTGACGAGTACCGAGAGTGCGGGAACGTAAAATAGAATCGAAGATAGTAGAGCTGAGGCATTAATTCAATCGAGCAGGAGGACTCGCTAACGCAACGGTGTATTTCCAAGGAAGTTAGGACAAGCAACCGATATCTCGACCAGGGTTTTCTTGTGACCAAACCTAGTAAAAGACCTCTGCAACCGCTCAATGTGGTCAATATGGACCTTAGCTGAAGGAGACTAGATCGCCGACCAGTACTCATGTTAAGAATGCTGAGGAGTTGATTTTACTCCTCAAAACATCTTATTTTCGATAATTGGCACTTTTCCCATAAGTAACGATGATATATTATTACAAATTGCATTTGCATACATTTAAGATGAAAAAAGGTAGTTGGGCGAGCAAACAGGATCACCCTGTATCAAGAGCGCGAAGGACTATGACAAAGACCGTATAAAAAGCGATCAGTAGTTAGACGAAAAAGAGAGCGAATACATCGAAAATGCAGATCGGTTCGTCGCGTATAATTACGATTAGTTGTGTTTTCCTTCATACATACATGAACATTGCAAAAAAATTTCATAAACTCTCAAGTCATTGATCAAAGTAAATAGTAAGGAACTATTAAAACTACTTGGATAATCTAATAATATGCTTATATGCTAGAAACTTGGTTCCTATGTTCCAAACATATAAGCAACTAAGAATATTTCTTACATCTATCCTTGTTTTCGTTACAGAAATAGTTAAAAAAATTTAAAGGTAATTATAATGAGTGAATGAGTGACATAAGCCCTTGTATTTTGAGATGTGCTCAAAGTGACCTCTAACAGATACAATTGAATATCCTGTTTAAACTGAATAAGTGCCCCAATCGCAGGAATTCGAGGAACTGGACAGATAAAGAGCAGCGGTTCCCTCGAAACCAGTATCAACTATTGAGTTTGGAATTTTAGATGTACCAAATGGACGATAGAGAATTAGAGAATCCGTTCTGAGGTAGGTAGTTCAGTGGTTTTTATTTGTTGTCTAGTTGAGCTATATGTTATATGTGCACCATAAGTCTATGGATATCAATGGCAAAGGCATTAGAAGCAAAGAGCACTAAAGCCTCCTACCAAGACGAAGTCAATATAATATAATGTCCCCGTCCATTGAGAAGAAATCGTACACGCACTCAAACTCAATCTTTTCACCAAGGTACTAAGGATCATTCGATAGAAACCATCAATATAAACAAGATTCAAAAGATTTTCCGCACGATTATGAGCTGTGTTCTCTGTAGTGTTGAAAATCTGATGATAGTAATATCTGATGCCATGTGGAACGGAATCAACATAAGTTAAGGTGTTTATAAAAAGTAGTAAAAGGAAATGTTCAACCGCTCTAGCTATGCCTAAATATACCATTAATTTGTTATTGCTATGTTAGTTATGCAATTGGAAGTGCATAATGTCATTCGAAAAATTGCAAACTTTAATATAATCATTCATCTGAGCTATCTCACTAATCACACATCCAAAAATTCTTTTAACATGCAACTCTCAAAAAGCGTACCGGCAGCATAAAATAACAAGCCGTTAATATTTCTCATCGCTTAAACTTTTGCTATTGCTTTTGCTCAGTTTTTTCCGACCAACTAGGGAAAGCTAACTCACACAAGCTCCCGGCGCGGAAAACATAACCTTTGAAGAGAGCAACACAAACGAGCAACATTTCGTCCGACAGCTAGGCAGGAAGGCGCCACCTTACAATCGGCGAGCGTAAATTTGCAAAAATTTCTTTTCACATATGAATCTGAAATTAAAATGTTTCTTGCCATCGCACACCATCGGCCCCGAGCGTCCCGAGGCGTCCATCGTCCGAATTGCGATTGCATAAATCCAACCTTCCCCAGTGTGCTGCACTTTGTACGTATGATGTATGGCGTTTGCGCTAGGTGCTTCTCGGTTCCCGGATAATCCTGTACCGCACGGTAAGCACATAATCACATGAAAGAAATGCAGAACAGAAACCAGAAGCTCGATGGGTTCCGTTTTGGCCCCAGAAACGAGACGATCCTTTAAGGACCAACCGTTCGGTTCGGGAGGTACGCGAATGGTTTTGCTTCCCCTTTTTCGGGTGCACCGTTTGGTCGTACGTGAATTTTCATGTTTAACTTTCCTAGTGCTGCTCCCAGTTGTTTCCTACTGATTCCCTTGAACACGATAGCCACAATTTTGTAGCTCGTTTCACTTCCACGACGTTCTCGGGGAACAAGCAAGCCGGCAGGCAAGGCACTAATAAAAACATTATTTGAATAATTTCAAACCGAATCGTTGGGCCGACTCGAATCACCTACTAACAAGGCCGGAAAGCACAACCTGGAAACCGTTTCCGAAAACAAATGCTTCATTTCTGGAATGACTTTCGGTGTGTGTATGTGTGTATGTGTGGGTTTTTTTTTAACTTTTTTCCAACTACTCGTTCCATTCCTCCAAATTGCATGTGATGGAGTGTATTAAGCTGAAAACAATGTAAATAAAAGAAAAACACTTCGTTTGGGTCACCGTCAGCCGATCGACTGCATTCCTCCAGGACCGAAACATCTTTTTCCTGTTTTTTTTTTCCTTTTCGTACAATGGAACCGCATAACGAACCTTCCTGCTGGACAAATAGCAAAAGCACAAACGCTTGAACTTTGTAACGAACCCTGGGAGGTGTCATAAAATTTACAACCACTTTTCCGCTCACGGTTCCCGAGAAACTTTTCTTTCCCGTTTCGCTACGGGGTTTTTCATTGGTAGGGAGAATTTATTTTAAAAAAAATCCACAACATGCAAATAGCTACTTAACATGGACATCATGGGCAATTGTAGCTCGGTTGTAGAATTCAGCCCAAATTTGACCGTAACATAACCGCAAACCACAAAAGGTCAACCAATAAATCAATTTCCCCATTCGGTGGGTTGCTTCCTGCTTGTGTTGTAGAGTTTTATTTTTCCTTCCCAACTAATCAATTCACGTACAAGACGAATGCTAGCGTTAAAGATTTACTAAAAAAGTGAAATGATAGGCTGACGATTTTAAAGACCTTAAACCTGATAGCTCTTTCTTGCAATGATCCTCACGCTTGCTGGATTGCATTTAAAACACAGCATTCATATCAAGAATACTAATGCATAAAGCAACTTTAAAAAACACTTCATATCACTGCAGCAAATAATTTTCTGCTAAATGAAGCCTAGGTACGATGGTCATCCTGCCCGGAGAGTTTGGAAAAATGCACCCCCAACCCCTTGGAAGGGAACAAGGAAAGAACTACCCCATCCGGTGCGCGAGCGCGGAAGCGTAAAAAACTCGTTGATCCGTAAAATTGGAAAATCTGTCCAATAAAATGTAGCGTTTGTTCGTTTCCAATCCCCCGTTCTCCTGCACTCTTGTTAATCCCTGTTCATTGGTTCGCTGCATGCCTTCAGTTCTTTATATGAGCCTGTATGGAGTATGGTTGTGATAGGAAATCAGGATTTTGAACTATTTTGTGTTTTTTTGTTTGTCGCCTTTCATCCTCTCACACACATCCCGTGCAAATGTTCCAATAACCGAAAGCTTTTTGCATTAGCAGCGCGCAAACGATAATATACTGCCACGGTAGCGTTCGATGCCTGGGTGGCATCGATTACGTTGGTCAATTTTTGAGCCTCAGCCATGAATTTCGAAACCCAAAAAATGGAGGCGCCTGGTCATCTACCCAATCCGGTACCGTACCGGGAGGCAATGAGCGGAAAACTGAAGGCTTTAGCGAATGCAGCAGAAAATTTCTACCACCGAACGAATTAATCTTATCGTTCAGTGGAAAACATGGCAAAATGCGTGTTGAAAAAGAGGACCAATTTTTGATAGAGCAATCATTTTCAATCCAATCCCGAATGGAGGTTAAATTCTGCAGGCTCGCGCGAAAACAGAAGCACCGGTTGAGCAAGGAAAATAAATTTGAAAGGTTTACCGAAAGCGAACAATAAAACGAGATTTTTAAAGGACTAAATTCAAAGTCACAAAAAACACTACAACAGCATCATTTCATGTTCACGCATGCACGCACGCTTTTGTCGTTCCAGCTAACCAGTGATGGATGATTTTGCTATCCATGATTGACATCAGCATCAGTGTCCACGCGTAGTTGGTTGCATGGAAAAGGTTGCGGTTTTTGTGCATCCTACCAAGCTGTTTGGAAAATGAAGTGATCTATCTATGGATCGAATCATTAGCGTTGTAAAGTGTGTCGTTTCGTACAAAGTTGGCCCGCCATTTAGCTGAAGTAAGTACATGTTTTGCGGTTAATAGACAAAACATATTCTTCTTGAAGTGCATTTAAAGAAGATTTATTGTTGGTCACAAGGACTTTACACAAATGTGTCTTAATATAATAGAAGGAAATAGAAGATTTTATATCTTTGAAGACGGAAACGGAATTTTTATCGGAAGCAGTTTTTAAATGAAGCATTTGATATGCACCTTTAGAGGCTGAGAGCGCTTTACAAAAAGGATCGTTTTGCCCATGACTCATGCGAATTAGGAAGCATTGAGAGGGATCTAGGATATCAAACCTAGAACATCAAGATTCTGGGAGAGAAAATAAACAATGGGAGATTGCATGAGAGTATTCTTAACGTCTCAAGGCCAAGTAGTCGACAATCAAGGGAATGATTTTTTATTCCTGATCCTTCTTCAGTGAACAATGAGGTGGGTAAACTTATACTGCATCCAAAATATCCTAAAATTACCAGAATATGTATTCTAAACAATTTTTTTCCGTCTCAGAAACTATTTTCCAATGCCATGCCATTTCCCAAGAACATGCAACGATCGACTCTGCTGATAGTTTTTAACTCTGAGATCCGCAAAATGTAACAAAATACCCACTCTATTAAGGCTACAAATGGTTATTGAATCTTCAAAATGTATATTCAGAGTTAAATGTTATGTTTAAAGATATCTTCAAATTATTTTTAAAATTAAAACGTCGAAAGCTTACACAAATTCATTGCTTGGTTCATTGAATATTAAGTCGGCATGAATATTGCTAGATTGTTATAATTTATGTAGGGAAGAATAGTAAAAGTCTAAGCTGTTGTTGTGATAACTATCGAGTGTCCTCGATCCTGATGCGCATCTGCTTTTATTTCATTTTAATTCCTTACAATTCATTCCTAAGTTCATCCGTCATCTTCCTCGTTCATCCGTTCACCGCTCATTACTCTCATCGCTCATTGCTAATCATTCATCGCTCATCGCTCATCACTCTCATTCCCACATTTATATTGTCTATTACAACACAATGATTGATGTGATATCAGCACCGATCTTCCAAATACGGGACCCTTCTGAACGATCTAACAAGATGCGGATTTCGAACAAAATCAAGTCGAACAGTTCGGAGACATAATTGAACGATGCACGCTCAACATTGACAGGATTTATCTGAAAATATTCGAAATTGATTTAAAAACTCAAAACAAGTCGTCAAAGTTTATAAGGCTTAATGTATAAGATGTGAATAAGTTTTTGGAAAATTTGCTCCCGATTGGATCATTTGCACCAAAAATTTAAATTGTTAAGTATAAACTGGAGATGTCTAGTGGTATATCGTTTTATACTTATGCTTCTTGAAATATAACTTACTTAAACTATCACTTACCTACTTACAAAACTTTTTATGTTTCCCGTATGCATAAAGTTTTATAAATTTTGTAACACAAGAAATAAATCGTGTACTAACGGGAAATTAGTAAGACCAATATTACTTCCTACAGGTTCAACTTAAGAAGAGCTAAGGAGAACAAAGAGAAAAAGCTTGTCCGGATTTTGAAAATAATAAAATAATAGAAAGATATTTTTGCTACCAAACTTTAATTATTCAATTCCATAGTAGTCATATAAAGTTCTTGATGAAACATGCAGACTCTGCGTATTTGCATTTGCCTACACTGCGGTCGTTTTCAAGTGAATGTTTCCATTTCTAGTAACCGTCCGCCATGTTCCATCAGGAAATCGTTTCCCGTAACAAACGGATCACAATTAGTGACAATTATTCGATGCCATTATTCAACAGGACTACCGCACATGCATGCGTTCCCCCTCCTTTGCACCCAAAATTCCAACCTCGACAAATCTCAGCTTCCCGCTTTCCGAGAATCAAACCGCAAAAAGAACTGTAACATCAGCATATCGTTTGCAGACGACGCTTTACGTCCACAGGACATTCTGGCGTAGAAATTCTTTCTTCTGTGGTTACGTTTTTACCCCATCTTACCCAACGAAGGGCGACCGGGTTTTTGGTTTGATTCTGATACACAAGGCTTTTTAACACGAGAAAAGGGCTTTCCGAGCTATTTCATACCGGAGCTACCGTCCCATAACCTCTGGTTTTGGTTTAATATATCAGCTTGACCGCATAATTATACGCATCTTACCGCTCGTTTTGGTTGTTCGGAAGAACCGGGCATGCTTTGATTGGTCTCATCCAGCTCCGAAGCGCTTGCCAACACGCTCACCTGTAGTCACAGCTTTTGGATGGGTGTTGTGTCCTGAAAAACCTTCCCTCCCTTAGCAAAACACTAAGGGGCAACAGATTAAAACGAACGATACTGGTCAATCTGAATTCGGAAAATGTTTATAGATATTGTGGTCGGGGCTAGGAATGTCATGTGAAAGGGCTTTGTCTAAGCTAACCTTCCAGACGAAAGGTCGTGCTTCTGTCGAACCGTGCCGAGTATCCGGATAAACGGAAATGGTTCTACTCTCGCTGAAAGTCTTTACGTACTTTGTCCTTTTGTGCAACGATTGTATCATTGTAGGTGTAGATGGTTTTTAGGCTTCAAAGTTCAGCACGCATTAGAAAGGAGCCCAATATCATCAAGATTAAACGAGCAAAAAAACAACGGCCAATAAAAATGCTTGACCATGATCCAAAATTGCATTTTTTTGGTCCTACGCTTCCTCTGTGTGCTTAGACAAGGTGCATGTTTCTAAGGTATTAGACGCAAGTTCTGGTTTAAATTGGATCCAGGGTGTCTAATCAATGTCCCTGCAACGGGTTAGGAATTAACCAAATTTTCCCTTCGATATGATGCTAATCTGCTATTGTCCAGCGACAGAGGACATGCGTTCCTGACGAAACCAAGATAGAGGCTTGTGGCTTGCTGTGGATGGACGTTCTCAATGCATCGAACCCGGTTGACAGTTGACCAGCAGAACGATACGCATTCGGATGCGGGTGAATTACTGCAGAGGATTTGAAGCGACACTACCGGTTTTCCTCTGTGGATTATTGGCCCAGCTCGATCCAGCTCCGATGCGAACGCTTGCTCGGGTAAGATTGGATTAAAATGGAGATTTAGACGCATGGGAGATTTAGACCGTTTCTTACTTTGAACCTTGATTGCACGATTAGTTTAAAACAATTACACTAATTCCAACGAAGGTCCTGTGCTACAGCTACGAAGATTGAAACGCTACAATTAGAATGAAGTCTATTACAGAAACGAATGATTTAAACACTTGTTGGGTAAGTGAATGAGTGAAGGAAAATTTAGAGCAAAATGTTTTTAACACATAACTGGTTGATTTTAAATAAGGATTTTTTTATATATGAATCGTATCTTCTTGTTGAAACTTTATTACTCTTACGATATCAAGTTGTCTCCATATCATAATCTTCTTTATCTTCCTTTCTGTTGTCTTCCTGTTATATTATTTATATGCCTGGTGCTTGGTTGTTAACATAATTAAATGACAATGATTGTCAAATAATAATTACCGCTTTTTATATCTCTTGCATATTCTATTTCATCATACATAGCCAGTGTAGGTATCTATTTTAATTCATCTTTTTCTCTTACTCCTACTCCTACTTCTTTTTCTGATACCATTTGTTCACTGTTGTTGTCCCAGGTTGCATGATAATCAAACTTGGCGGTTTCTCTTAGCAAACTAATCGGTGTTTTCGTATTCGTTTTGATTGATGTTTTCTTTTATTTTATTTACCATGTTTTCTATTTTTACTAGCAAAACTATACATAGAAGCTTTTTTATTATCGTCCCTGGCTATCCTTTTCATTGTTCTGCTTTTTAAGTAGTGATTTGTTTTTTTTTCTATTTAGTTAAGATAATTTCACTATTAGTTCTGTTTTCGTTGTATTACTTTCCCTTCTGCTTTCGTATTGTATTCGTAACTGAATTGTTATTGTAGCTTTAACATGCCATTTTTGTTTATTTGTTCTTGTTTCATTACCATATTGGTGTTGTTTCTATTTAGGCAATCGAATGTCACATATTATGGGGAAGGTTTTACAATTTTCGTTTTGTTCGATTCTCATTTTTTCTAGCCACCAATTAGATAGATCATTAATTATTCCGTGTTATTTCAAGTAATGCTTGGTTTCATTTATATTTTACAGCATTTTTTATCCAAAAATTATCCCAACTAGTTTTCTGTGTTATTTTCTAAGTTCAAAATTGCTCCATTTCATTAGTATTTAATTTTTGTCTGGTTATGGTCTCCGGGCGAAGGCGTTTTTATATATATATATATATTTTTTTTTTCTCTCTCTTTGTTTTCTTTTTTCTCTCTCTTCTCTTGTCTTTGATCTTTATAAGTTTCCTAACAACCTTCATACTCTTTCTTAATGCGAAAAAACAACCAAAATAACAATTTAATATATCACTATGTAATTTTTTTACGATTAATATTAAGGAACCATTTCATGAAGATGGAGCTGTTGCTTTAAAAATATAATAGCATCATAAAACTTAAGAAACAGGTTGCCCTACCCATCCTTTCACACGGATTTACATTTTATCTACGTTGATGTACTGCAAATTTTAATGTTCGATAAACACATAAACAAAGCACATGCACAAGTTAACAAGAAGCTTAGTGGAGGAGTTGGTGAAAAATAAAGGAGTCATAAAAAATCGAAATCCTGAAATCCTCTGCAATGCAATCAAAAAGAGATAAAAGTGTATTGCTTCAGGCCAGCTCCCGGCACACTGCTCGATCACAACCATTTTCCCTCCAATTTGCGGTGGCTCAAAAGCACCCTAACCATGGAACATTAGGTACGGGGTGAGCGCATTGGTGCATCGGTTGATGCGCGGGACCAGTGGCACCAGATCGGAAAGAAACAATTTTCAAAGAAACTGATTCCGATTTCATCTTACTGGCGTACCGAAGGCAAGGAGAAACCAAGTGTGATTTCAAGTGGGTGTCCTTTACACGCGTATCGTACGGTAGAAGCGTAGAAGTAAGTAGAACCTCACACGGGAAAGCAATACCTTGGATCAGTCGCTTATCTACCGTACTTCTTTTTCAGGCTCCACTGTAAGCAGACGCCCTGTGTAAAGGAACCAAACCTGAAGGTATGTTTCATAGGGAAAGAGAATAGCTCCTCACACTCACACACAAACTCACAAAGGGAAAAGGAAAGGAAAGAAGCATACCCGTCTTGATAAGAATACGAATGAAAAAGTTTACCGTTTCCGGTTGGAGGGTTTTTAAATCTTCTGATAGGATATATATCCTTTCTACTCTGCTTTTTTGTTGGTGTACCATCTTTGCAAGCACGTATGACGCACAAGGAAATGTCCCGTGTTCTAGACGTGAGTCGCACGCCTTGTGTGCCAGAGAGCAAGAAAGAAAAAAAAATACGATGGGAGCACTGCAGCTCAAGCTCTATTTCTCGTGGGGTTTCCCAACGAAGCATCCCGCACGAGAACGTTTGAGTGCACTTTCCAATTCAAAAGGGTGGAAAAAAGGTTGCGGCTAAACTTCTTCTACGAAAGCAACAGGAGAACCCAGGTTGAGTGAAACAATCAGACCCACCAGAATCCGATAAATAGTTGGTTGGGATTTGGGCTAAGCTCAAAGGCAGCGCACCGGATACGTGAATTATATTGCTGAGAGCGAACGAATAATCATACTTTCCGTGAAAGTGACTTACCAAATTTAATGCATTTTATCGGTTTCATACTTACGATGATCGTTTTTTCGTTCGTTTTTTCTTCTTCTTGGTGTGTCTTGTCAACTTCTAGAAATACATTCCAATAATCCCTTCAATGTACAGTAGTACCATCCCCGAGCAAATAAAACCCAATTCAATTCCCATAAACAACTGCACACCGGTACGTGGTGCTGGTCAATTCGGTGGAAAATCCATAATCCACTTTGAAAGTTTCCGCAACTTCTTAAAGATCGACCGGGTGCAACACTGAATTATACTCCACGCAACCTCGAACAACATAAATACCGCAGCCCCGTAACAATCTCCCACCAGCAGGCGGTAGTAATCTTCCGTTTACGATCGAATGATTATTTATCGCTCGAAGGGATTCTTCCCGGCAAAGGACCATGCTGCATCTCAGCTACTGCCGGCGTACATGACATCTTTTCCGAGGACTTTGGGTGCGATTTATTGATGCGGATTTGCAGCCGGTCAGTCAGCCCATGTTTGTTCAGCGCAACGCACTCCCTGTACTATGGCCTCTGTGTAGGATCGGCTCGTTCGATTATCAAACGGTACGAATCAAATAAGAAACCAATGCGAAATGCTAACTGTGCCATTAAACAACAAACGGTCAGAACGCACCGTCTATCCGTGGGACGGTGGCTCTAATCGGTAAATCCCTCCCCTATCCACTGGCGCTCGGTGGATGGCCGAGTTGCGGGGAAGCTTTTGGGCTTCCGGGCACTGGATTTCAAGCTGTCAAAGTTGCTTGATCCTTTCGGTTGCGAGACCTGATGGTTTAGCGTCTAGCGTAACGGGCAGGATTTCCGTAACGGTCAATTAATCCCGCACTTTTGTTTTGTGAGTTTGGTTTAAGAAGACTGCCATTAGGAAGATGCGTTTCATTGATTATTTCTTGCTTTGTTGTGTGTAAAGAAGAGTGTGTTTAGTGCACAACAACTGTTCGCTTTGTAATAGTTTGTTTTATGACTATTTCAAAGATAAATTAAAATTCATTTCATGTAACGCAAACATTACATTGCATAACTTTAGGCGCAATTGTGCGAAGTGGTTGAAATATTTCACCGTTACTTTTAAATTGATTTGTGAGTCAAGATATAACTATTTTCAATTTTAAAAATTATGTGTTGATAAGTTTTTTCACATTCATTGATGCCTAACTCTTATTAAAACTTTTTCCTACTCTTTCTCTATGCGTTTAAAACCAAATAACATAACCAAACATGAAACAAACCATATTCTGGATAATGCCCACCACTGACAGCTTTATTGAAAACTTCTATTTTCCCACGTGAGTCAAAATTTAATAATTCATTGTGGGAACCCTCAACTCCGACTCATCGCCACGTTGAAAAAAAAAACCAACCCACAACACGCGATAGGAAATTAAATCGCTAATGTTTGTTGTTTCCCCACAGCCAACAGCATCATCCAAAATCTGCACACACTCAAACCCATGCATGGTAGCACCGACAGCACCGTCATCATATTTTCGACGTGTGCATAATTTCAAAATTTTCCTCCAACGCTACCAGCAACAGCACCGGTGACCTCTTCTGTCAACAGTTGTGTTTGTCGAACAATCCAATACGACCGTGGGCTTGCCCGGTTCAGTCGACCCACTCACCCGTAACCAAACGAACTGACGACCACCGGACGGGTCTAGGATTGAAATGTTTGCTTGTGGGAAACAGGATTTGAAAAACATTATCAAAACCTCTAGAAAAAAGCGTCATGTGTGTGTGTGTGTTTTCCTGCACCGCGAAATAACGACCATAAACCCGGTGGAAAAGTAAGCACAGCTAGCAAAAGAAAAACACCGATCGTGAAAAGCAATAAAATGAACAAACTCAACATAAAAAAAAAACAGTTGTCGAACAAGTGAATGGAAGGGGGGTGGCAAAAAAATTGAACATCGCCCACATACATCATCATCATCATAATTCATATCGGATTCACGCCCAATCCCGCTCACCCGGATTCGGATTCGTTTGATATAAAATTTCCAAATCCATCATTCGCGGTACCTACGCGGTGCTACGGCGAAAGAGTTCGGAATTCATTATTTAAAACAAATTTTGCAGCACAAATTAATGTTAATCTCATACATAAACGTCAAAACCCGTCCCGGTTGGGGTTTCGGCTGTTCCATGTTGGATGCCTGGATGGACTTTTGTTGCCGCGTTTTCTATCTTTCACTCTCTCACTCTCTCCATTCATCGCAATTGTTCCACAAACGACAACAAAAAAATCACATACACACACGAGGACATTGCTGCGGGGCATGGAAAATGTTTGCCAGCGGCCGTGTTGCCAGTATTTGCTGAAAGGAGAAGGATTGAACGTCACGTATTGGAAGAGAGAGAAAATTGTTCAACAGCCGAAAACATTCCCAGATTCCAGCATCCGTTGCGTGGCCCTATTCATCCCTGAAGAGCGGTGTTACTCCCCAATGCCCGTGCTTCTGCAACCCAGGTACACGTCCCGGCCCTGGCAACACTGCCACCGTCGAATGATAATTTATTCAACACCCATAACATGCATACATTGCCACCCGGGTTTTCGGTACATCGTTTTCCCTGTACAAAGGTGAGGAATGCTATGCCGGAAATGGGCAACAAGCGCTCTAGCTTGGCACCAAGCGAAGAAACAAAAAAACAACCACATAGAACCCTTTCCCAAAAACCATTGTTCCGTATGTGTGTGTGTGTGTGTGTGTGTGTATGTACGAATTCTGTGGTGAAAATGCACCACGCAAACCCGCATGATAGAACAACGTTTAATAGATGGAAAATGTGAACGAGATAAATGTTATTAATTTAGATTTGCATTCATAATCAACGAAGTGTCGACGCCGTTCGCATGTACACTGCGAATGAATACAGATAAAACCACGCTGCTGAAAAGCTGACCCGTGGAGATGCAATCGCGAAACGGGCTAACTTCACTCGCACCTATTTCCATTTGTTCGGAAAAATGTCGCCAGACTAGAAAGTTTTCCCTCCGCTTCACCCGCTGCTCTAATCGGTTAGAACGACGACCCCTGTAGGGATTCTTTCCCTAGGGCACCTGGGCTTGGAGTCCATCGCACAATGGTCGTATCGTTGATGTCCATTTGTTAAACGGGGTTTGGAACGCCACAATCCCGTTTACGTATGCACCGACGAGGGCCGGGCCGGGCCTGGGTGGGACGACACAAGAAGCCAATCAGATCAAAATTTTTAATCCGCTTAAGAAGCAACGACAGTCGAATTGAAGTGAAATATAAATTAATATTTAGTACAGCACCGAACAGGGAAAACCCGGATCTGCAAGATACGACTGGGCTGGGCTTTTTGTATTATGCTCATTTTACAAAGTGAAATGCAATTTTACAGTCTACTGACGTTCAGGTTCAATAGATACTAATTTGAATACCAAATACAACAGGGGAAACGATTTAATTGCATAATTTTACATAAAATATTTTGCAAAATGGTTTCATTATGGTGATTGAAGTGTTGGGTTTCAGAAATGTAACGCTGTAACGTTAATGTACGAAAATGGACTGTATTATGTAGATTTCTTCAACACAAATGAACGTTTGAAAGCGTAATGTGTCTTTAAAGAATGAGATGAGAGCTGCCCCCGAACTGGCGGTGTTCCGTCAAGTATTTGATTGTCACGTGTTTATGATATTTCCAACGTTTTGTTTTTAAATTGCTTAAACATATTCAATCTGCAATTGAAAATAATTAACGAAGTCTGTTGGAGTCCCCAAGTACAATGAAAGATGGAACCATACCATCTCATAGAATTTACTGAATCTCCTGAAATCGCGACAGAAGTCTTGGAAATCGAGGGAGAATTTGAGAAATGTTGTCTAACCTCAGAAATCATAAATGTAGAATATGTTGGCATGATGTTTGCTCTGCAGTGATGAAGTGTTCATAAAATATCGCAAGTTTTAGTTGCAAGCTTATTATGAACGAGAGAAGCATCACATTGGTGTGTTTCCTCCAGGAAATCAGGTAATCTAATCTTCCTTGCCTGATTACAACTGGTGCCCCACTTGATACCACGAACTCATTACAGCCGATATTAAGAGGTTCAGTAATTTGAAGTTTGGAAGTTTCATGAACATTTTCTCTCGCGGTCCTTTTTTCTTACTTCCCGTTCTAAAATCTTCTAAGAAGGGTTCCAAGCTCAAGGAATTTAATTTGTTAAACAATCAACTTCCAGAACGAGGCTATTCTCCAATATAAAACAACATATTCGGAACTAGGACATCTTCAGACTAGAAGTTGTCATAAACCTAACCAGCCGTGACTTTGATCAACGAGTCCTTTTCTCGTGTAACTAAAATGTCCTAATCCATGTAGATGAATTATTTTTTTACGTATTCCTCTATGCACATGTTCGTTAATTTCAAGTTACTCGAGGATAAATATCTGATAAATGCATTACAAATAATTTAATTTTGTTTGTGCAAAAAATAAAAAAAAAACTAAATCTAAGAGTTGAATCTCTCATAATGATGCATAGATTTGTGCATTTTCTAGATTAGGGGCAAATGATTTCATTTTGGCTGCTCATATCCATTTAGTTTGTAGCGGTTATCGATTTCAAAATTTCTTTCCTCGTAATTCCAGGCTTTTCAGTTATTCAACTACGTTCAAGACCCTTGGAAATAGTGTAAAGGTGTATAATATAAAGCGATATTGAAACACTAACTTTGGGCGATTTTTGAGTAATTGAGAAAATATTAGCAATTTTATCTGAAAAAATCCTAAAACTGTTTGAAAAAATCACAGTGTCTGGAACCATGAACAATTTTGCAATAGCTAATACGTAAGTCAGACCAGGCCGGTAGCCGAAGAGAAAGGAAGAACCGTCGTTCAAATCCCAGCCAGACCATTCCCTCAAGGGAACCCCTCGAACGCAAAAGAATATTATATGTAATGCTTTGAATAAATTCAAGTTCACGGAAGCTACAATAGGCAGACTAAGACCTTTTATGTTATATAGTCACAGATGAACCAGAAGAGTACGTAAGGTATAATGGTATAGTTTAGGTTATAAAAAACATTGTTCAATTTACGTTTGACGCAGCTGGAATGATCAACATAATCATCACGCAACTGTAATAATCTGAAATAATGAAGTTACTCCAACAGTCATATTGGACTTTAAAGAATCAAAACCACTTCTGTCCCAAAAAACCACCTTGCTCATTTTTCTATTCCAAGAAAAAATTCCACCGTTAAAGAGAGCTTTAACGATCGATCAACAAAATCTCGGCTAACTTTCCGAATCCCTCCGTCTAATCCTTCTAAAAGGGTTCATTCAATGAAACTTGATGAGCAGCACATCTATTTGGAACCGGTTCACTTCAATAACGATTGTTTAAAATAAAACAAAATAAAATGCACACAATCAACCACAAAATACACACGAACAATGCTCAAACACTCGTTCGTTTGACAGCAGACACGCCGAAAAACGACCGAAAAAAGAAATGAAGCCATCGGGACGTCCCCTACCTCTTACGCTTTGCATTCTTGCAGTTGTTTGCCCGGGATTTGTGCAAACGGTTGAAGGATTTTCCTTTACTCCGGTTCCCTTACTGTACGGTACCCCGGTACGTCACTGTTCCCATCCCTTGTCACTTCGCTAATGCGGCTGAGGAAAGGATTTTCAATGGTTGCGATGTTTTTTTTTGCCTCCGAATTCCAGCTGAGGTAAATGGCATGAAGGTTTTTTTTCCCACTCACCCAACCATCACTCCTCGAAAGCTTCCACCCGCGTCGAAAGAATCACATCCCATCGACGCGATTGTCAATGCTAATCACGTACTTTTGCGGCATTTTTCTCAACTTTTATTTCATTTCTTGCGCGAAAAGAATTGTCGAAACACTGAAGAAGCGATTTTCCCTTCCACGGCACAACCCGGTGGATCACTGCACTGATGTGTCTTTTATGTCTATTCCCGGGCTGAAGAGTTTTACCAGGCCAGGCAATATCTGGTCTGTGGGAAACATCTTCTTTCGACGGGGAAAGTTTACATCCCGCGCTGAAGGGATTGTGATTACGGCTTCCGGATCAACTGCTGCAACCATCGTACGAAGGCCACTGCACAGCGATCTTCCCCCGTAGCCATTCATGCTTTTAGCAACGCTCATCCCTTTAGTTCCAACGACAGAAGCAGCGAGAGGATCCCGCACGGAAAGCTTTTATTTACAGTTTTCCACGATTTAAACGATTTTTGTTTTAAGATTCTGTGCAATACTTGCCGCGGAAAGTTTCTCTACCAGGATGGTGTGATTTACATGACAAATGCATGGCGGGTTTTTATTTTTACAGTCAGGATCTGAGGATTAAATCGTTTTCCGAATATCAATCGAAGAACGAAACGCAGAGAGCTTTCAACATCAATAAATTGAAATCATCGTTGGTACTGCAGTTTAAACGGCATCGTAAACAGTGTGCGCCTAAATGTAGGCAATTGGTGTTGCATTGAAGGGTTCGTTTGCCAAACTCAGGGAGCAGGTAGGTTTATTTTATTCAATAAATTTTATTTCTATCAAACAAACCATTCCACTGAAGGTAAATTTGTATAAATATGGTATTGAACGTGCGTTTTTTTTTGGTTAAGTTATTTGCTTGCATCTACCACATCCATTGCCGTTCTCCAATTGTTTTCATCACACTTCTGAAGTGTTTTATTCTGATTGCTACGAAAGTGCTTCAACATTCGGAAGTTTTCCCCATACATTGTACTATTTACATTGATTTTTTTATATTTTATAACAAAAGCTTTCACTGTCATAATGCATCATTTCGTGATCAACACTACTCGTTCTACCTTTCTACCGAGGAAACAAACAAAAAATGCTTTGAAATCTTACCACTTGACTAGCCAGCCTGTTCTGGACGATAGGAGCAAACAAAACCCGATTTCTAACAGGTTACATTCGGCGGTTACACTGCGGCACTTCATACACACACAAACACACAAAATACCGCTCTGTAGAAATCAACAACAACAACACACCATAAATAGTGGTCAAGCTAAATGAGGTGAAAAAAATATAAACGAACTCTCTACTCAAGCTATCCTTTGCTTCTTAATTGGTACGAATTGTTCAACGATTGTGTCGCGACTATGTGATGTCTATTGAAAGCTTTCATTGGCCACTCTCTCCCGTTCTATCTATAGCGCAATTCTAATTCTTCGGTTTGGTTCGATTTGGTTGCGAAAGTTGTTTTGATTATGATTTGTTTGTTTTTTGTTTTCTTTCATCTGCGTTTGCGCCATATCTACACGAGCGTTCCCATGTTGGCAAAGTCCTCCGTGAGGGCTTTCATCGCACCCTGGCACTCTACCGAGGAAACGGCCGAATGGAACAGCTGCTTGGGGCAGACCTTGTCGTCGATGTTGGTATTGCAGTTCGTACCCAGATTATTGCTACACTGGATGAACTTGTTGATTTGATGCACGGAAATAGCATCCGGAGGTACCGTCAGTGCGGGCATTACACCAGGTGCTACCAGCGTTGGACGCTGGAAGTTTCTGGGTAGCGTGTTGCTTGCTATTACAATCTTCGCTGGTTCACCTGGCCCTACTGGAACTGGGACAGGTTTGGTTGGGATTTCCGCAATCGGATATAAGGGATAGCTATGGAGAGGTTTTCCTGGTCCGTACGTAATTGGCAGATACGGCGCATGAGGTGCTTGAGTTAAAACTGTTGATTGATGAGTATCTTGAATATCTCCCTGACTTCGGTCGACTCGCATCACTGGAGTTGGCAGAGAAAAGTCCATGATGACTTTAGCATCCGTCACTTCCTGATTGTTCAGCTCCTCTGTGAGGCTTCGAAGAATATCATTCTTCTCCCTCAGCATCGCATCAGATTGCCGTAAGCTTTCGTCGATCAACTGCAGCTCATGCGTTTCCTGATCCATGGAGGTGTTGAGCTTCGCTAGTGCTTCTTCAAGCTGTGTCTTGGCCTCATCGGGCGGATCTTCCTGCTGGTAGTGACGAACCTTCTGGTATAGCTTAACTGCGGATTCTTCCTCACGCTGAATCTGTTTGTTCAGAGAGACGATCTTCTCGAGCAGTTTTATCTGCTCCTTAACCGTAGCCTCCCCACCGCCCATCGCATTGTTATCCGAATCATGTTCTGGAGCAAAGTCCATTTCTGGAGATGCCGTTGTTGTTGCCTCTGATGTGATCCCACTATCAATAGCAGTCGGATCCGTTTCGGCCGCCTCCGTTAATCCTTTCAGGTACGTCTCCAGGAGATAGTTTTTACCGTGCTCACGCTCCCGCAATCGATGTCGCTCCTCCTCGATCATGTTGATCTGCATCTCTCGATCGCTGCAAATGTGAACGGTACGACATTAAACATAAATCATCCTTAAGCCTCGGCTCCCAACTTACCGCAACTTGGACAGTTGTTGCTGTATGATGTCACCCTGTTCAAGGATCAGCTTCATCAATCGTTCGATCGATGTTTTGGACGACTTTGGATGAATGGTCTGGCCGTGCGTCATCCAGGCGAAGGTCGACTTCTGTGCCCGGTGTCGCTTGCGACGCACTATTGCACTGTTGATACTGCCCGTAGGACTTCCGCGACCACTGTCACGATCGCGCTCCACCGTACCGTGTGTGCCAACGGTACCGGCGCCGCCCGATCCCACCGGACCATGGGAACCGTCGACACGGCGAAGAATAAATTTCACCTGCGGCGATAGACGGGAAAATGTGAGCGCATTAGTATCGCGCCTAGTGATGGCGATTTGTGAGTCGATTTGCTAACGTGAACGGTTCAACCGTTAGCCTTGAGATGTTCATCTAATGGAGCAGCTTGTCAATAAAATGGTTAACATTACGGATTTCGCCATCCATTTTTTTTTTCTTCTTAGCATACTAAACGTTTCATTGGTTGTCTTCGATGATTATCAGTGAGCATTCATTGGTAAGCAAGCACATTGCTAAGCTTACCTTTTATGGCACATATGAAATACATTTTATACTTAGATAGAAACAGCACTAGTGGCTAGTAATGTATGGTTTACAACTTCTATCAAGCAATATGATACATGTTTTATGATGATTTCTATTTTGTAGCAGGCAATTACATGTCGGATAATAATAATTATTATTAGTTTTTATTTAAAAACTATGTATCCTTATAATTGTTGCAAATACACCTCTTCTAATAAATAACTCTTTTCCAGAAGGTTTATGAAACAAATGAAACGCCCATAAAATGTGGATGAAAGATTGGAACATTATTGAATGGATGAATTTGGTAAAAAGTCGACATAGTCGACATTAAATTGATTTGAACCTGAATCTAAATTTTAAGTTATTTGGGCTACTAATTCGACACGTTTAGTTAAATTCTCTTTCCAGTTAATTCGTAAACTTGATTTAATTGATCTCTTCTTACCTCAGGTTGTGCTTTACCCCAAGCCGTCCAGATTTGCCAGATTTTGGTCCCATTGTCTAACACCTGCTCCACTTGCCGCCATCGTTCTGTGATACAGTAGTCCTTGATATCCGTTGTTGGAACTCCTGCACCTTGCTCTTGCTGTACCAATACCTCGATCAGATCTCCACAGGTGGTGTCGTCCGATACGCCTGATATCCATCGCTGTTCACCCTTGATCCAGACCGGAATCTCATCCACCGAGAAGTCACTCACCGTCCCAGAGGAGGATTCGTTACCGTCACTTTGTACCGAACCGCTGTCATCCTCATCACTCACATTCCGTTCAGGTTCAAGCGAATCTTGCTTCACTCGGCGTGGTAAACTAGCTTGTCCTATCGGTGAGGGTCGGCTTGACTTGTGCGCACCAGGCGCCCAAGTCGTTGTCGAGGAAGACGCTATCGCTGCCGACTGATGGCGCGATCCACCCGTACCGGCAGGAATCTTTGAACGATGGTCCACCACTGCAACTGCTACGGAACCACTGCCGCTGCTACCGTTCATGATTAGACGATGTACTGCAACGACCACCCTGCGATCAGCATGATCCGCGCTCGATCAAATCATCCGTATCTGTATGGTGTGTTTGCGTTTTCAAACCGAGCTGGAAGTAGAAAATCGAAAATAAAAAACACCGCACACATATGCTTAAAACACAGAACCACACGAAATAAGACAAATTGATCAATTTCTGCAACCCGTTTCTTGAAGATTATAGACCCCACAACCGGTACCCAAAAACAAAACCCGACTCGAGAGTTTCCGACTGTGCTACGAAAAATTGGAGGCGAACTCCACAAACAGAACCTAACGTGATGATAATTGACCAGAGTTCAAGTCCTCCGAACCGAAGATTACCGTAGACCGCTTATGCAACAGGTGCACAAAGGTCCACTTTTAAGCGGGTCAGACTCACACACAAACCTTCCAAAGCAACAGAAGAAAAAAAAACACCCCAAATGCATTTGCTTCTGCAATCGATCGCAGGAAATCGATTCTTTCACCTCGGTGGACGGTGGACGTTCGTTCCCGGCGCGTAACCTTTCCCTTTTTGGTGTTTGCTAGCTCTGTGTAACGTTCTCTCGTACGCTTTGGAAACGTTTGCGTCAACGGAAATTATGTTGCGTGCGTTGATTGTAATTTGCCCCTGCGAAGCGGGACGCAATATTATTAACTGCTTCCGAGGCGGCAAGATAAGGTCCGAAATTGAACTCTCCCCCGGTAGCTGGAGGGCGCACCGTTCACAGTGCGACTGAGCCTTGTGTTGTTTGAGTATTGCAAACTGAATATGGTGTTGTTTTTTTTTTTTTCGAAACATTAGGCATTCACCGCTGACGAACACTATTATTCAAAGTGGACCTTCGGTAAAATGTCACGCCACAATGGATTGGCAGGAGGTGGCCACCTGTAGAGTGGATCTATTTCAAACCTCAATATCTGCAACCAAATCAACAATTGTATATTTAAAATGACATTCTAAGCGAAAAAGCCATACCTTCCTGTTCCTGGCGAACGGCCATTAAAACACAATTAGCATCCATATTCCACACTAATGGAACTTTTTTTGCAACATTCCTGCACCAGAAATGCTCTGCTGCACTTAAAAATAGAAACATTGCTCCACAGGTCCCATGGTACAGATACCCAGCGCAACACCTGATCCGGTAATTGGAATAATCTCGACATCATACATCCCTCGAACCTGGTGATATACATTACATCCGTGGTAGTTGGTCTCTCCCTCACTCTCTCTCTCTCTTTCCTCCCTGAATTGGCGTGAATTAACTTCGCTGCTATTGAGTCCTGTCGCCACAGCCTTCACCCGTACCAGTTACCATGCAACCGCAAGAATAGTATGTATCATATTCATTTGAATGCCAAAGCCTCCCGCCAAAGCGGCTCAAATGATCTACATCCGCAAGAACGCGAGGACACGGTCGGTCACGACTTTTGCACGACTTACAGAACTTTACGCTTCACGACCAGAGACTGCTGGTCCGGGAAAATGAGCCGCTTTAGAAAAAGGGAGCAGTTCCCAGGCATTTAATTGCTGGTACTCTGAGGTGCGGTACACGATGAGACTACACGGGCCATTGTGCCTGTGCACGGTGGATGCGTGTACCAGCAAGCAGGTCAGACTCTTCAAACACGGGTTTGTTTCGATACCGTTGTGTGTCTTATTCTTTCGGACGTGTGTGTACGTGCGTAACCCTAACCATGCCATCACTTCATGGACGTGGTAGCTGTGAAGTTGTAAAGTGTGAGAGATACTCAGCCTCTACGACAAGTGTGCCTTGTACACTTGACGCCTACCGACCTCGTTCAGAAGAGCCATCCAGTGTCGACCATCTTCTGCACCGTTGCCCAAAGATCCGCCTCATCTCGATCGAATCAATCGAGCGACGGGAAACGGGCAACGATGATCTTCACCCAAACGAACACAATGGCTTCATTCACACACATGCTGGCAACCGAAAGGTCTCCCGAATGCTGAAGGTGTCTTAATTATGTCACGGACTCACGGATGGTACCTAACGACAGACGCGGCCCACGAACCACCCGATAGCCATATCGCTTAGCGTTCAATTTGAATATATGAATACTAATTATGATTCTACACCAACCATCCCTCCCAGGCTCCGTACCTTTCCCAACAGCCCGAAAAGACAATCTATCGCCATACTGCTAGCCGAGATATGATTTGTGAACTGTTAGTATTTTTTTTTTCTTTTGCTTGCCTCAACCCTACCTAGCTTCGGGGTTGGCTCGTGATCTACTCAATCGATCTTGTCTCAGCGCATTTTTTTTTTTTTTTGCAAAAACCCTCAACTCAACCGGATCGTATAGAGCAACAGTCCGCGGGCCACGTGGCTGTCTGAATCGTGAAACACTTACCCCTGTGCAACTGTCTACCATTCACCACCACACAGAGGGAGGGAGTTTTGAAAAACGATCGATCAACCATTTCGTATAAGGGATTCGTTAGCCACGTTTACGATGGTATTGGGAGCACACATTTACACTCATCACCGTACCACCAACCAACCTGCATCACTTGCTTGGGTTTGGTGTGACTTGTTGGGGGGCTTGTTTTTATTTTTCTCCTTCAGCAAATGTTGCAAATCAAAATATTCCTCTTTTTCCAAGAAGACCTTTCCAGCGTGACGCCTTCCAAACGCATCGTACCGATCTTTGTGCGAAAAGATCAAACGCTCGGCATGGAATGGATGATTGGCGCCCGCCAAACCACCGCACCGGCCGTAGCAGTGGTAGGTTAAATGATATTTTGCAGCATTTGGAGTTGGGTAAATAATTGGGACCTCCGCATTCAATTACCTTATTATAGGACCGTTTTGATGGGCGACCTTTACGTCTGCGTAAGATTTGGTTTGGAGCACACCAGTCTAGCAGAATGATGGCTTTCAAAATAAGCAAAGGAGCTTGGAAAAGGGTTTAAAGAAGAACAGTGTAAGTTTTCAAGCGGAGTTAAACACGGAGAACAATCATAATGGACAAATGCGACCGAACGACAGCTGAGATGAGCCTTGGACTTTCGGAGGAGGAGGCCAGAAAGAGAGTTGAAGTAAACTCAGAGCTCATATTCACATCACACCTTTCTCGTTAGGCAACATATCCGTAAAATAACCGTGCCGTAAATAAAAAAAAACCCGCTACACCATTTCGCAAAACATTAATGACTCATAAAAACAGTAACCTTCTGGCACTGGTGCGGCCAGAACGATCGCGTTACATTCTCTGTCGAAAAGGAAGAAGACGAAAAACCAGCATGTACTGCGCCAGGCTTAAGCTTGCTTCACCCTACATTGTTTCACGTTTCGGTTGATCCACGGGTGACAGTAAATAACAGAAACAAAACTAAACAAAACCCGCAACCCCCAGAAGAGAAGGCATTCCACCATCAGACGGGGAACTCACCGTTGGAGGATTCCACGCTACGAACAAACTACTTCCATGTTGGTACTGTTTTTTTTTCGGTACGGTAGCATGAGAAATTCACACTGAACTCATCGGCCAAAAAATCGTGATGTGATTTCGTTATTGCCACCCCGAGAACACCGTGCCAGGGAACGCACCAGCGTCACAGCACATGCTATTTTTCTTCGTAACTCGCTGACGGCAACGAGCCACGAGATGGATGATGTCTGCAACGTCTGGCACCGTTGGCGTTCGACCATCCATACTGCTTTGGGCAAACATGAGCCTGCACGTTGCACATCGTCGTCTTTTTTTTTTTTTGTGCCGTTCATATTTTAACGGACGTTTAACGCACACGTGTGTGGATGGATCTACTGCCCGTGGGAGGGAAAGAAGAAGGAATTTTCTTCAGGTACGATAAAGAATGGAAGATGCGTTCTACCCTTTTGCATGTGGTAGTTTGAGATGCTTCGAATGCTTTGCAGTTTGACGGAGGCAAGCTATGTCCCGCTGGTTGGAAATCCCGCTGGTAGCCGCGGTGCGTTTTGGGCTGATAAGTATGCGCACGCCGTTACCGATCAAAAGCAAATTGATTGATTGTCATCACGTCGCACCGTCCACATCACACCCCAATCTGCAAAATCGCGCCGGTTGCCTGTTGCCTGCAGAGTTCTCGCTCTTTTCTTATTGGAGGTTTTCATACGCAAAAACAGCCAACGATCACCATATGATTCGGTTGCTAAAGAAAGAAACATTAAACCGGGCAACCTTCAGACGGATAAATATATGCGCTTTGCAATGGTTTCACTGAAACGATACGGTTCCCCGGTCGTCATGCCAGGAAGTGACGATATTTTGCAATTTCCTTTCCGTCTATTGACTACTGGCTTCCTGTCAATTCGCTTCTGCTACAAATTCAATACACAGATGAAAGCACAACCATATGACTCGGTGTCGAGTTTTAACTTTAAAAATCACAGTTGAGATGAATGAGTGACTATACAGTGCAAAAAACTCGTTTAGCCACTCTGATATATTTTAGAAATTTTTAATTATTATTAAATTTTCATAATTTTGACTCCTTTTACTTTTTTCGTAATCATATTTGTGGGAAACTTTGTTTATTATGAATTCGTTGTAACAACTTCAGATCATAAATAAGAAAACAAAAAAATGTAACCGCTCTGTCCGAAAACCAAGAATATTAACAAAACTTTTCATATTTGTCAGCCTCTTCCTTGAGCTTTCTTTGAGTTCTTAAAATCTTCCAAACTTTGTTTGAACATTGAAGTAAATGAATTTGTTTATTGTTTGAGCATCAATTTGCTCATAGTTTTCCAAAAACGACCTTTAGGTGTTAAACTGAGGTCCAATTGCCAAACAATGCACACACAATCCAGACTACACGCTGGATATTCAAGGATGATCATTTCCTTTGACTAAAACCATCTTCATGAGGCATTATCCTGCTCAAATTAATCAAGTCAACAGAGTAATCTTCCAAATAAGGAATAAAAACACCTTCCTTGTTAACTTTAGCTGTTAACGTTGAGTTCTTCTTAGTAAGAGGCTTCACACAAATATTCATTGGGTCTTTTCAGATAGTTGCACATAATCTTTTCTGATATGTTGAATTTGCGTTCAATCTACTTACAATTTAATACATGTACTTCCAATTAACAAACAAGAGATTCAAATCAATGCAAATGTAGTACAAACTCTTGAGAGAAATAGCTGAAATAGCAATAAATAGCCACTGCGACTAAACCTATGAAACGCATCCCAAACCAAACTTAGGTTGAAATATCATCTAGTGCCAACAGCCAAACGCGGAAGCCGTCACAAAATGTTTGTAATTAGAAATTTGCTTGAGGCAGTTTCTATCATCCTATAAAATAAATATATTTCAGCATTGTTTGTGTGTCAACAATTGTAAATGTGTTCGAACGATCGCACTGTATATGTGAATTAAGTGCTTATTTTTTATTAATGAAAGTCAAAGTGAGCTCAAAGTGTATGTTAAACAAAAACTTTTTTAATAGTTAAAGTTTCTAATACTCAGGAATTTCATATTTTCTTGAACAACAATTCGATACATCGTAAAATCCCTGTCTCGTAATAAATGTTTAATTATACATCCCACCAAAAAAATATGATTTTCACCGTTTTTGTTGAGTTCCTTGTGGACTCTAAGCATTTGATTAAGTGTTTAATTTGTTTTATACTCCTCAAATTCAATTCAAAATCATATGCTTGCAACATCTACGTATTGACATCTGTGTATCGATGAATTCTTATAAGAGCTCACGATTTACAGCCACAATTAACCAATCTGTGGCTTCATAAGTACTCGCATTACAACCTTCACCCACAGTAGGCAAGTAAGCGAAGTAATTCTATAAAGAAACGAACCCCCAAAATTCTACAGCTTCTTCCACTTTTTCTTCGTCATCAGAACGCAACAGCTATTGGTGGTACGCTTACCGATTCTCCTTCGCATTTACATGTTCAAGAGTGCTCATGTATCCTTCAACCAATATGTGCTCTTTCTACAATCACCACTATCCCATCACAGGTGGTCCTTGAAATTTGAATACTGTCCCCTCATCGTCTCCATCGCCACCGGAACACACCGAACCCCTGCTGCTGCTGCTGGAGCGTGATTTTGACAGCTTCCAGCACAAAAGATTACGAGCCGTAGATTGACACTTCATTTCGGCAGCCGGGTGACCTCACGCTAAAATGTGCGGGGGACTGGAATTAGGCTGGCGCTTAAACGTCGAAGATTAGGCACGAAGATTGAAACATTTTGTATCCTGTAGAAGGTTTTTTTTTTGTTTTGTTCTGCCTTTCAATAAGTTTAGTCAGTAAGCGTGCTGGTTCAAGGACAACTTCGAATCGAACGAGGTGTAATGAGTGTTGTACGATTAGTGCAAAACTAATGTTTCTTTAAAAGCTATTTCGCTTGATGAACAGGTGAACCAACTTCCAAGTGGTATGGAGACACACGGCAATGGCAATTTGTAGCTACTGGCTTTGCTAATGCTGCTAAACGGTCGATAACTTCAAGTTAAACTTAAGCGCAATGCTAATCACCGCCCGCTCGTTAGATTCCATTTGCACGCGGACAGATCAGAGACGGTGTCCGTCGGCATATACCGACACCGACTGTCCAGATAACCTTGCTCAATCGGTTGCGTGATGCCGCGATGCCTTCGAGATTGTTTTCTCCTATTTTTATCGTTTCGTCTACGTTTTGTCGGTGTTTTGCTTTTTGCCTGCTCCTATATTGAACCATACCCTGCTAATAGATTTTAGCTAACCGATTTGACCGATACGCGTTCCACAGGGGCGAAGCGAAATCAGCTGCCGTTGCCTTTTGCTTCGTTACACCCGAGAGCCTTTCCGATGGAGGATATGCTCAAGACGGGCAAAAAACCACACTGGAACAACCTCCAAAGTGCGTATTGCAAATAAGCCGCGAACCGATCGGTGAATAAATAAAACACAAAACAACAATCCCCGACAAACACACGTCATGCGCAGCTGGTTGAGCTTAATGCATATGTGCTTTTCAAGAAATTAATGGGGCCACACACTAAACCAGGTATGAGAAGTGAAAAATCAACAATTTGGAATAAGTGAAGAAATTAATCAATTAAAACAAAGCAAGGTCTCGATCATCAATAACGACGTAACGGTATGTTGACAGACAAGTAGTGAATTTATTTGAAAATTCTTCCAGAATAACCACAAAAGGGAAGAGGAAGTCAAACAAAGGTACAAATGAAAACGTTGTGCAAACATTGGTGGAGATTGAGGATGCGCTTGAAGTATCGCGAATGCTCAAACAGTGAAAGGTTGGTCTATTTTTAACGGTTCGCATACTTCTTAGACATGCGGTAATGGGATGCGGTAACTTGCTGGATCTCGCTAGGAACACGAACAGGATAGAGCTTTAGTCCCGATCCCCATCGCATAGCGTACGCATCCATCAGAGCGTAACTAATGCGAATCCACCTTCCAAGACTTCTCGGTAAAGGCTGTCCAGTCATTAAACTTCCTACCTAAGCGCCATAGATAACCACCGTCCAGGTGGTGAGTTGCGAAAGTAGAAAAAGCATTAATGAAATGACTAATCCCTTCTTCCCTAAGCTACGGGTCCATTTCATATGTTTGGCGTATCGTCACTCCAGCAACGCTTGGAACGATGTAATACATATTCATATACCAGATGTTATCGTGCAACGCACTGGAAGGATTAACTTCAGATTTCCAGCTGTTGCTTCACACATTTGTCGATTATTTATTCATCGATTCTAATGAGTTTAAAGCCACTCGTCTGAGCGAAACTCCTCCCGGTGGCTAATTTTTAAATTTATATGTATGTAATTGGTACACATCAAGAAATACGGCCTGGCCGTTATTACGAAATATAAATAAAAAAAAAAAAAAATAATTGGTACACAAAACACTGTTATCCCGCGCGTCTAGAGCATATTGCTCACACGAGTTCGTTTAAGATTCTTCAAAGAGAAATAAAAACTAAAACACTAAACCAACTCTGGAATTGCGAAACTTTGTGACTGCTGGTGCCTTCAACCATCGCTGGCCCTAGCTGATCACTTGCCGAGGAAGCCATGGCTTGCTTTTATTTTCTGCTCACTGATCACGCACCAGAGCACCGATTTGCTGGTGGGATTGTTTCGCTGATTTAATATTTCTCGTTGGTCTCCATCAAATCGGTTTCCAGCCTGAGCACCTTATTTCTGCTGCAGCATGCGAGGAAAAGGGTGTGCTGGCCGTGTGTTTCTCCAGCGTACGTGAGGATTCCCCTATCAGAGGCTAACGATCTCACTGGCAAGTGGACGTAAACCACCAAACATTCACCTCATTCTCCATTTATTACACGAGCTGCGAGTTAGCGAAGGGAAACGCTCGTACCAAGCGTATTTCTCAACTCGTTGCGCTTCGCTGAAAGGGAAGAAACAAAGACCTCTCAAGACCGCCGCATTTCGGTGAACTACCGTTTCGTACATTTTGGGCAGGTGTACTGCCTGCCGCTCCTCAAGTAAGCGGACAGCATAGTGTCCGGTGGGTTGAAACTCGCTCCGGCAAGAGGTCAGCAGTTCGTGACAGAAAGCGGTAGTGGTGCAATTATACGACATCGTCCAAGTTGTGACAAGTGTTCTTGAACCGACCCCGAAACTAGTTACCCCGGAATGCGACTAACCAAGGCCCTAAAACTCCTATCGGGTGACGATGGGGAAGCTCATTAGCCGATCCGAAACCTGTCGGCAACGAGGGGACACGGTGGTCTGCTATGTCTAACGGGCCTAATTGTCTGGTTTGAGGGTCTTGCTATCTGATGTGGCCGTGTGCGATAAAAAGCGAGTCAAGGCTGGTAAACGTACTGGAAAACCGCATATCAACAGGGTAAAAGGTTCATAATTCATTACTGATATGTCAATCGACATCAATTAAGCAATATGTCCGGGTAATGTGAGTCGTTCGTTGCGAGCCTGACGTGTACTTCTAAAAACCTGTTGGAGTAGAAAGTTACCTTCAGTAGGAGGTGTTTTCTTGTTTTACATCTTAACGAAGAAGTTAAACACATTTATACACACCTCACTATTTGCGGTAGTTTAAGACTTTATCCTTAACATATGAAGGTTGAAATTATCTAACGTACTCGCCGTTTTAATCTATGCTTGAATTACATGTCCCACTATATAATTAATTCATTCAGAGCAATAAAACATTGAATTAGCTGCAATTATCCTGGCACCACACCAAGTGCCCTTCAATGGTTCGATTAAAAATGGGTGCCGCATAATGTCAACCCAACTAGTCAGCAAGTCACACAGTCCTCCAAGATGCCGAAGCGTACCGAAGCAAACGCTACTGCATTAATCAAGCGAGTATGCGTCCCGCTTCAGTTCACACAAACTCCACAACTCCCCGAGCTTGCTTCTTTGCAACCTCAACCCAAACCCAAGACACAAAGAGTGAAGTCCTCGGTTGGCAAACACACCGTGCGCTGCATTTTGCACTTTCATAAATCACAATTATTAATCCTCGAACCGTTCGAATCTGCAAGCGGGCGTGTGCGCGAAGGCGTTTTGCGCGTGAGACGCCTAGACAATAAACGCCCAATTCCACAGAATTTCGCAACAGGGAGTCGATGGCGCTGACGGCTGTTTCGAAGAAGGCGTCCAACTCGCAAACACCCGAATGTGGAATGATCGAGGTTAGGTTTTTGGTGTTTGCATTTTTACAGTGTGCTTCTTCTGGTTTCGCGTTCTCGGCCGCTCTGTGACGGATATCCGTTGTATCTGCCTTTATCAACAACCGCAAACTTTTAACTCCACTTATTCGGAGCGGAAATTCTGAACCTCCTCGGCTCACAGGTGGCCTCCAAACGTACGGTTTAACGGGAATGAGCGGGATGCCTCACCGCCCTGCCAAAGACTGATACGCGGCTGCCACGCTTGCTAATGGAGGGCCCCAAAATGATATGCAGAACCGTACACAATGAACAACCGTCTGGAGGAACGCTACGGTTTGATGGTTCAATAAAATGATGGAAAAGCAACCGGGTGGAACCGTGGTAGTTCTGAGGGATTTAGGAGCAGAATGCGTGGTTCTTCGTTGTTTTGCTACTTTCGGACACCTTAATGGATGAGTGATAGTGCGGCAACCAGACATTGGAACGCTTCCTTCCGATAACAAAAGGGGAATAACTTCTAACGGAGTGTCTTGTGATATGGAGTGTGACACTGGAAAAAGATCTATGAACTCCGGAGTTCATTCTGATGCCTTCAAGATCAAGCAAATTCACTCCAAATAGACCTTCCAATCAAACATCTCTTACATCGCACATCATGTAACCATCGTTAGCGACTGTTAAGCGCCTTAGACAGATATGTAACCCTTAAGAAGGATGTGAATGTCGATACCATCGCCAACTATGTTGATTACTTCATCGTTAAGCAGAAAGACGAACAAAAAAACATCAAAAAGGCGTTATCAAACACACAAGATGCGAAATTTATCGACCGAAAAGTTTGTACCAACGGCGATATTATTAAACGGCATCTGACCTCCGGCATCGCTTCGTTTCGTTTTTCTTCTTTTTTCATTCACCAAGGGAAAGCGCTCTTACCGCCCGGTAAGCTGGTAAGACACCGAACTGCCCATCCAAACAAAACAGCAAAAGTGCAACGGAACAAAAATAAAAAAAGAAACAATACAGCAGACCGTGCCGTATCCCGAACTAGGCCATATCATAATGGTGGTAATGAAATCGTAATTTAGACAACCGTTTTTTTGTGTTGTTGTTATTTCTGCATTAACTTCCACTGTTTCCTTTGCCAAAAATGTGCGTGTGTGTGTGTGTGTGTGTGTGTGTATATATGACCATGTGGGCAGTGGTTTT
>KI422472.1:74586-97707 GCA_000473375.1 Anopheles culicifacies
GTTTGGTTTATGTCACATTTGTGTTTTCTCTCTCTCTCTCTCTCTATCTCGCATTTCACTTTATCCCAGAAAGGTTTTTAATGCACATTCCGGAAGGAGATCTTCCCCCTTTCGAATTCCGGCAGGTCCACTGCCATACCAACTCGCTTTGCTGAGCCATACTTCCGGTTCCCAGGGTCATGGCTGGAGAAGCTATGAGTGACAAATAGTGGTAACCATCTGCAGAGGGCTTGTAAACAAAGGCTATCAACATGCCAAGTGAGTCAACACACATCGATGCTGCGGGAACATTTCCATCGCGGTAGCCGAAGGGGAACAAAGTTGCATACAGCAATGACAACAATTATGACGATATCTGCAAGTGCATACCACACTCGGCACACCATTATGGGCACCAATTCACTATTCTGGTCCCATCAGACTGCTTCATAAGCGATATGCTGACCTTCCTGGCATAGAAACGTACGGGGAAACAAGAACTTCCACAAGATTACCATTTACACCGTACTGGGCACCGTATTGGAGAGCTGCTAGAGCAGTCAAACGGTCCTCTTACTAGGAACCGGGAACTGCCCAACCCGTTCGCAAAGCATCGGGACAGAATTGAGAACAAAATAATTAACAGCCACATTTCGTTGGCGACAATATCTGCGTAAAGTTGATTGACTGGTCTTGGAGTGGGAATGTTTTTTTTTTACTATCTCCTTCGTGCTTGCTAAGTGCTTCAGCTTACTTTTGTTTCCTTTTTTTCTGAAGTCTCTTTCGAACAAAATTGCATTAGTTACGGGTGAGTTATGGTAAAACGCAAGACACAAAAGAAAGAAGAAAAAAACACAAACACATTTTTATGAATATCACATCATTGCAGAATAACTACGCACGTCGCGGGTTCGTCGCTTGACGCGCTTGGTGCCGAAATCTTTTGAAAGTGAAATAAAACGAACAGCACCAACGTACTGTATTTTTTATGAAAGTTACGTGATGGGTTCGTTTATATTTATGACATTTTACACGCTTCTTTCACGAACAGCAACACATCTGCCGTTACCGCGAAGGTCCTTGAACATTGCCGGTAACTTACAGCCGCGTGGCAAAGGTGACAGACCTCCGTCAAACAAATCACCCGGGATTAAACACGAATGCCGTTGCAGACGCGCTTGAAATGGGGAGGGAAGATTCGTTTACAAATCCAGACAAATTTGACAGACAATCAAAACAACGATACAGGCTGCCCAAAGAAAGAGAAGTATTTTTGAGAGTAGTACGAGAAACTCGCAGCAAAAAAGGGACACATTTGCCTGAAATGCAAACTTACGGTCATTGGCTGTTGTTCGAACAACATGTTCGAACCCCTTGTTGGGGTTGATTGCGGACAGAGTGTTAACCTTTTGCTGGACTGCAGCCCTGGCTGCCGATGCTCTGTCAGTCACTTTCACGGGGATTGCATCCTAACGGATCACTGATCACTTAGGAGGAGTGTTTCTTTCGATGCACAGCACACCCGCGTGCCATACACCGGTCCGGCAACTACCCTTCTGTACGTCGTCCAATGACTCGACACAGCACCATAAATGTACCGCACGGCGGCAGTAGTCACAGTATGTTCAGTCATATCTTGTCTCGTGGCATTCGGATCCAGTTCCAGTGTCAAACCAGTGCGCCTCTTGGGTGGCTCCTCTGCATCACAATGAGTTTGTTGGGCGATGACAGAAACACAGTAGCAACTGTAAAAAAATCACGCACAAAGATACATCTCCACTACACAGCATCTCATCATCGAGATCTCGGAACGGGCGCTCGGCAACTTAAAACCGACGAAAGTAGTTTCGTACATTGATTTAAATAATTGCAAAAATGGATTTACCAACCAACGGCAACTGCAAAAACGAACTAAAAGAAACCTCCTAATAAACATGGGAAAACGACAATCTCAATTCATTCAGACGCACAATCCAAGCGACGAGTTTCCCAATGAAGATGATCACCATTTGTAATGCATCGTCGATTTTTTGTCGTTGTTTTGCTCTCCTCGATTGCTTTCTGCCACCATGTCACTACCCTTTTGATTGATTTTCTTGTTTTTTTTTGTCACCGGGGCTTGTAATGCCGCGATTGCATCAAGGTGCGGACGATTTCTATTTCTTTCCCTGCTTCTCCTGAAAACCGATTCCAATCGGCCCAACTAAACTAATCGACCTGATCTGTGATCGATCCATAAATCAAAACTCCAGCTACAGTAACGGACGGTTCGTTTTGGGGTGATGTATTGGTTAGCTGCAATCTTGCGATCGCGATCAAATACGATCGTTTTGTTTCGTGAGTGTTAGTTTCGCTTCTTCTCGTGTTTTTTTTTCTTTTCAGCTCTCAACCACCATCGTGTAGCATTTATAACTAAGCAGGGCCTCCACTTTCTGTGGCAGGAAAAGCGTACCCAAACCTAAAGAGCCCCGAAAACTCCGACCGATTCAAATGGTGGCTGCATAACATCATCATTAGTAAACAACGATTATTAATTTAAAAAATCGTTCCAAAACGAAACGTGTGGCGCACGCTGGTAGGTCGAACCACACGAAACCGGAATCATTAATTTTCCGTGTCTGTTTAGGCGGTGAAATGAAAAAAAAAAAACCTTTGGTTCGATTTTTATTTGGTAAGGAAAGGAAATCAACCCGACCAAAAGTGTCAGGAAATCAAACAAAACATCGTTCGGTACGGTTGGTGGTATGCCCGGGGGCGTGCAAAGGAACGAACTGTTACACCATGGACACTGTGCATTTCCCAGCATAACAAAACCTCTCTAAACGGAAACGGTTATTTCCGATTGGGTCCGCTACGATCCGATCGATCGCCTGTATTCGGCCTTTTTCTCGGCTCGTGCGGATTCGATTGTGCTGGCTGTGTGTATGTTTTTTTTGGCTTTTACCGAATCGTGCCCAGCTGTAAATCGTCTCACAAAAACACTTTACCAACGCTCACCATGATGCATTCGTCGATCGTGAACAATATGATCACACCGTGGTGACGTTTTCGGTCCCCTGCGCTAACCTCTCTGCAACGTGTGCGTGCGTGAATGGAATAATGATAATTTGTCCGCCGATCATCGATCGTATTTTGCTTCGTTCGATTGCTGTCCGTTTGATCGATTGATCGGTCGCACCTCGTGGCCGAATATCTGTACACCAAAACAATGGAGCGATTTTGGAAGGATGGGAAAACGGGAGGAAGAAATTATGCGCAGCATGTAGCACGCGGAAAAGGTAGACAGAAAACAATCACCAATGATGTGTATTATGTCATGCATGTAAGAAGAATCGATGAGGCAAAATGTAAACCTATAAAAATAGTAAAGAAATGATGGTGATCGTGGCATTCCAAGGAATAAAACGACCGTTTACTGGTCAATTTCATTCCTATTGAGGGCAAGATGAAGTCAGCCTAATGAGAAAGTGTGCTTGCGGAAGATGGCATAAAAGTATTAGTAATTTTGCATTCAACTATGTGGTTAGTGACTTAATACGGGTTAGTATCTAATTCGGCAAAACATGCATATTTTGTCAGCATTTGAAAATAAATAAATAATTCTCTTGGTACACTTGAAGTGTACATATGACATCAAAGGCTGTGTTAATAGGATGCTAATGAGTTCCAGATAATTTAATTATGTTCTTTCGAATTCATATTTTTCAATTATTTTACATCAAGATTTCATTCACATTACTGTAAGCAACGTTTAGATTTATGTATTTTTCTACTAAATTGAAATTCAAATGAATGTTTATGCTTTGAGTTGGCAACACGAGTCAGTTATTTCGAAAACCGATGCCACAGCGGTGCCATTCTTCACCCGGCAGGGATCGAAACCCATCTGAATCGTTGCCCTGTAGGCTGGATTGTCTACCGTGTTGCGGATAAACTAAAGACATGGAGGCCAAATATCAGTTGACCAAGACGTTTCATATGAGAAGAATGTGAAGATGTATGTGTCATTTAACCCATGAAAGAAATACGCTTTGTGTCTCATTGGAGTTAGTCTCTATAAGTTATATTATTATGCATTTAAAGGATGACACTCGTAGGAGTATTTGTAAAAGAATAATTTAAGTAATTTTACTATATCTTCAAGCGTCATTTCTCCTTTGTGAGCTATTTTCCCTTCGCTTATTCCAAGCGATTAATTATCTTTTCTCTATTAATTTCCAGTATTTAACTGGAATATTTGTAACGAGTTTATGAGCTATGCAGAAAAGTTGTTTTAATAAATGATAATAAATAAAATAAATTACTAAATCCTCTTATTCCAACGAATTGCACATAACCTGAAGTCAGTTATCATAATATCCCAGCAATAAGAATCATAATATTAATAACCAATTATATCATTTTCTGATATTTATTTAACACTTGAACGACTAAAGATAGGTTTGAAACACTTTGGGCGGACCAGTCAAGTTGACTAATAATTTTGCGGACAAATATCTCCAGTCCAACTCTATCCAACCATTTTTTTTTCATTCCTTTAATCTTAATTATGTAATGTTTTACTGTCATTATAGCGTAATGCAGGATTAGCATGAAGTATTCCCAGAAAACTTTCAGTTGCCAGCTCTATTCCATATTATAACCATTAATAAGTTTCCTCAATAAAGACTTTCCTTGAATCTACACATCACAAAAGCCGGAAATGGCAGGCCACCTCTCGAGGCTGTAGTGCCACAGAAAAAAGAGGCTTAAAATTCGAAACAAGATTACATGATTAATATTGAATTATAGAACAAAAAATCAGTGAAATAACCCAATTCGATAGATCGTTAATTGAAAGATGCTCAGCAATGTTCAAAAGGATTTACCCAAAAAAAAATAAATAAATAAACAAACATAATCTTATTACTCTACGTGTTTTTTGAGAAATGAAGTTTATTTTCTCAGGCGACTTTATATTGAAAGTATTTATAACAACAAGCTACTGCTCTCTCTCTCTCTTGCTTTACGTAACGACCTATAAAGGCTTACGATACTTTTTGATGCCATGTAGTTGGATAGTCGGTCCACACTCCGAGGGTTCGGTGGATGGTAAAAATTGAAAATAAATTCTTTGTATAATCAACGCAAAATTAATAATTTCGTGTGCCAAATGTTTGCTATATTGTTTGCCTTGTAATTTTATTTAATACTGAGCTTCCCCAGCAGCCTTCTATGCAATCCATAGCACACCCATAACTAATTGTAATCTTCAAGAATTGTTTGCCATCTTTCTCTTTATTCAACGCTGTTTATTTTGCGTTCATTCTAACTAGGCTCTTCACAAACACAGCTCCACATTGCTGGTAGCACGCATTGTGCTTCAGGGCAAACTTTAATATGCTTTACGTTTCTCTCGTTTCGTTTGCGTTAAATTTCTCAGTTTACTTTAGCAGCAGCTTCTGCCCAGCTAAAGCCACGCATGAATGTTGTAAGGCAAAGTAACGACCCCCGACAATGACAGCATCAGAACGAATAAAGGAAGAGAACGAGCTAATAGCGTTGATCCATGAGTCATCCGGGCACAATGGGTTCAAGAAAGTTCACCACATTCCATCGCATTTCACACCTCGGAAATTCAGGTTCCATCCAGGCACAAGTGAAGTTTTATCTTGGAATGTTGGAGCCAATGAGGTCGCCAGTATGTGGAGATGGCTTTCTGTTCAAATACGTCCGGAAAGAGAGCGAAAGTTTTTAATAAAAAAAAACAAGAAATAGTAAAGAATGTGACGAATTTATGAGCTCTGTTTTACTGTACGAAATATTATACGAAAGAAGGAATATTTTAAAATAGCTCTTCTTGTGTTCAATCAATCGTAGAAGTAAAACCAGCAACCAAATCTACAACGCCATCCCGGTTTCGTCATCGATATGGCTGTAACTTATGTCAATCATTTCCGTTTCGGCAAGGCAGCACGAACGTCTCCATTAAACGATCGTACGATTACCGTTCGTGCGTCATGCAGAAGGCATCTCATTTGCTATTAGCTTCCCTACCATTTGCTTGCAATAAGCTCAATGTTAAAGGATTGCTTCAATTATTTCAACAATTCGAGCATAACCGATGGCCACAACGGTTACCCCGAACACTTCGCACCCGCCGACCGTCGCTGGCTTCTAGTTCACTCAACCAAACGGTTCGCGGTTTTAATAAATCGCGTTCCAAACCGATGGACTCGCGACGCGCTTTAGCTCATTCTGCCTTTTCCACCTTCCCATCGTTTATCATTCACTCTATCCAATTTTCTTCGGTGTGTATCTGCCAACCTTAGCTGTTGTTACGGTATCTGTAGCTACCGTGGCCGGATAATGCACCTGCGCGCAACTGAGCGGATCCGTGCAAAACCCGACAATGAAAAAAAACCCTCCTACTCGCCAGACATCCCCTTCCCCAGCACCAGTCCATCGGCCGTACAAAGGGTTAAGAATGAATTTTCAATTTAATGAAAATATGATTCGTATTTTTCTTTCACGTAGCGTTTTTTTTTCCTCCCCCTCTCTATCGCTGTGTTTGAAGCGAGCGATTCACACTCCCGGAACAATATGATGTAAGCAGCAGCACCATCATCATTTTCATCATGACGATCGTCATTCGGAAAAATCGTACCGCACAGGTGTTGCTCATTGAAATCGTACGATCGCTTTTGATCTTCCCACCGGCCCATCCCGCGATAAGATCGACTTTTGCGTCGTGGGGAAAAGAAGCCGAACGGTTTGGGAAAGAATCAATAACGCCCGGAATGTGCGCATCTGCACTGACGGTCGAGTAATTTTCCTTCCACCTTCTCCAAGCGATTGGATTAAAGTGATCTTCAACTAGCCGACGGTGCCTTTCTCCTCACGGCTCACATAAATTGAAGTGAGAACAACATTGTGCACTGTATGTTCAATGAGCGTAAGCATAATTGCTTCCTAAGCTTATTGAGTTTTTGTAATTTCTTTGCTACCTTCTCCCGTACTTTTTTTTTTAATTTTCGTTTCGGGTTTAACCATTCCGTTAGCAAGTGATCGATTTCCTTCCTTCCTGTGGTTGTTTGCGCACACATAAACCACATATTTTCAGGTCGATCATTCCCACTCAGCTGTTTTTCTTTGATCCGCTAAAAGAACGGGTTCGATCGCATCATTGAGCGTTATAATAATGTGTATTATATTTCGATTCGATTTAATATTGGTAAATGGTACTATGAGATATCTAATCCATTTTTTCCTTTAGAATCTACTTCTGATTCTCACCTAAGGTAGCAGAGAGATCGTTAACTAAAGACGTTTTTAACAACGGATCTCCCTAAAAATGAGAAGCAGGAAAAAAGTAAAGAAAATCCATTTAGTACTGGAAAACTACCGTATGTGTATCATCATGGAACACTGCACGTATTCACACAAGCGAGACATACAATTCAGTATTGTTCTCGAAACAATTTTCAATGGCTAGTGACGAAGATACGGTCGCCTTACGCTACACAACGACAGCGCCAACGATGTTTCGGTAGATGTTGCGGTCGAGAAACATAATTAAACTATTATTCTGTTATGCTTCAGCAAGTGACGCCCATTGTCGATTGGATTCGGTAGCATCATATCATAGAAGGGAGTTGGTATGGTTCATGTTAAGAGTTATTCAACGGTAGTGATGATGAAAAATTGTTCGTTTAATTAATTGTTATCTAATTTTATTTAATTTCTACATCCAACACTTTTGAGTAAATCAATATTTTAACCTAAACAGGGTTTGGTAGGATTATTAGTTTAATTTATGCATAGGACATTACGTCAACATGAATTCCTACAAATAATCTTCATTTCTAATCATAGCGGTAAGAAGATTTATGCTACTCTGAGTACTCCAGGTCAGATGAAAAATGCCTTATAAATAATATCTGTACATTTAACTTATAAACAAGTTAACAATAAAACTCTTTTTATTTTATCCTGGTTGTATTACACCAAACAGTTTTATCATTATATTTTATGATGCATTTTTTCCATATTTTCATCATCAAACTATCTGCACTAAACATAGCATTTAATCGCTTCACAAAGTTAAATCGATTATACAACTGTCACAAACATACTTTTAATTATAATTTAACTTTTAATAACAAACGATCCTAAATATGATTTAGTCCTGAAGAGATTCTGGTAAGCTTACGAGCTTAGCGCAATGGCATAATTTGTTATTGCAATAATTATGAAATGATGATTGTGACTTTATGATTATAAATAAATGAATATTTATGATAATTAAATTAAGGCAGCTTTTTCCTCAAATTGAAAATGCAATGAAAATCTACATTATATTTACTACCGAATTGGAGTCATTCAATCAATGTTTTTATTAATTAAATAATAGTTTTGCATGGATTATTTCCATATTTCTCTCTAATCAATAACGAATTCTGAAAATAATTTTAAAAGGCGTTTCTTATACCGTTTTGTGTACTGGTTGCTCTTACCTGAATTATTTTATAGTTTCATAAGGACATTCAAGCAATATTAGTCTAAACATCAGTGTTAATGAAATTAAAACAACAACACTCTAACAACCATGATAAAATTTAAATAGTTTCTTGAGACGCAACAATAAAGTGCTGTTATGGTCATAGAGTCGCGAAATTCTTTAGTAATTCGTTGTATTAGACCTAACTCTAGGTTAACTTTCAATGGTTTGGTTTTGCCTTAAATTTGCTTATTCTTGTAAAACTAAGTCGTAAAAATTCATACTACTTTTGGTGAGAAAATGTATGTCCTTGGTTAAAAATCCATTCAACCATAATTTTTCCGCGATGGTTGACTATTTGTTTAACAAACTTGCAGCTACATTTAGCAATTAAACTGATCATTTACAACCATTTATGCGTTGATTGCATTTTTTATTTGGAATCTTCATGCAGCCAAATATTAAAAGCCCCTCAACGCGTCAAGCACATAAATGGTGATATTAGGTGAGCATTGAAAAAAAGCAGCAACAGCTTTACTGTGGAAAATTGGCTTCGAAATGGCACCGTTTAACCTTAGCATTCGTTGTTGACATGTCGGCGGTGCACAATTACGCACCGAAAGCAGTTTCGTGTGGTGTGAAAATTATTCGTCCGCAAGATGGTCAGATTACATCTCTGATACGATTAAAGCATGAGTTTTCACGTAACCTCGGCACAGCACGCGACTGATAGGCGTGCTACCGCGAAGGTGTTTCGGTTCTCCTAGATTCTACAGATTTACTAAACTATTGTTAAGAAATGTTGCTACACTATTTGACCAGATGGTTTTGATACGATAGCTTTGTGCAGACCGGCCTCAAATGTACAACGCTCGATGATCTCCGATCTTAATGATCCACGGGAAGCGTTTACTTTTATTTGGCCATGCTTTTGTTCATTTCCATTTATGATTCTGCTCTGTATGCATTTTGTGGACCAAAAACTTACCATAGCAAAGCAGAGTAGCGATTTATTTTCACATTATTTTCCACTTCCGTTGCATTAGCTTTGCTATCTGACTGCTCCCTGAGAAAATCGTATCACAAACACCAAAAGTTTACAAAAAACCACAATCGAACAGTACTCCACATGGTGCCCTTCGCCGTTCTGCTGCGTGTGAAGAGCATCAAACGCCGGCACAATCGAATGACTTCAACGGAAGACTGAAACGAGTAGATCGGCGACGAACCTCCTAACATGCACCTTCAACATTCGGATTCATCTGTTCATACGACCCGTAGACAATAAAACAAAAACGCAAAATACAGAGGAAGCAACCGACCGCAAATCAAAGCATCGAAAATAAAATTCCCAGAGCCATAAAACCTTTATCGGAAAATGGGCTGCAGAGTTCAAGAAAACATTCCACTCGAATCGCTCCGTAGAAACGCCGCCCTGTTGAATTGTCTGCTGCGTACCTTTTGGAGCTTTACTTTACAATCTCACTATAGTCACCTTAATCTCGCTTTAATCGAGCAATTGCGAAACATTTCTTCCGTAAGCCCGAACCTCTGTACGTACCTTTTGGGGCCTGCATCAGTTTCGGTCATTCCGTCCCGAGCACGTTCCTCGCATTTCAATTCGCTTCGACGTTTCCAGACAGGTCTGGACTTAGTCGATGACTTCATTTCCGACCACGATCCAGCTCCAGCACGGAATCCCACACGGAACCATTCCAGTGGGCCGTGGTGTGAAAAAACAAACCACCATCTTAACGCTCAATAAATCATTTCTTTCGTCTTTCTCTTGAAGCATGTACTATGATTTACAAAGCAGGGGCGAGAGTTTTGCACAGAAATCTCTCACTAAATTCAGCACCTTCCAGGTGGGTGGGTTGAACCTTGCACACGCCACCCGGAATATGTAGTGCTCGCCCGTGCCAGTAGCGTACTATATACGCCCCGGAATGAATGAATAACCTACAATTTCGATAGTGTTTCCACCCATGTTTTCCTGGTTATTTGGAGGCTGCTCTTTATTTTTCTCCCTCAAAAACGACGAACGTGCGTAGCGCCACCTTCATGGTTGTTTTGTTTCCCACTGGGCTGGTGGAAGAATTTTGAGTGCTGGGGTTTTGTTCGTCAGCCAGCCAGCCAGAACTACAGTTACAGGCACAATCGAACATCTGAAGAGCTTCCGATTTACGTTAGCGCCACAGTCGAAACAGTGGCCGTCTGTTCTCATTTCCAGCTACCGAACGCTCCCACCGAATGAATGCTGGCTGGAATGGGCCATAAAACCGTTCTCCGTATGGAAATAAGGTTGGACGGGTTCGGAAGTATATTTAACCAGCTCGTTCTGTCTGCTCGGCTGCTCGGTGAACGGCGAGGGAATGGAAAAGATGCACAGCATCTTTTTGATGTGGTCGTATTTTGCATGCGAGGAAGAATTAATCAGTATCTCGGTCAGGCTGGTTGGTCTGGTCAGGGCGAGGGAAAGACCAATGTGAAACCGACGTGGTTGTGGTAGAGCTGGGAGCTGCACAGTAACAATTGGTGAGGATTGATGAGTAAATCCGGTTGCACGGTACGTACGAGGCTAATTTTGAATAGGTCAAAGCAGTGTGCTATAAAACACCCCGGGGTTGATTGGATGGCTTTAGCAAGCACATGGTTGCATCTAAACTGTAATTGATCGTTCCACTTAGCCTGTTGGTATGTTGGTCTTGTTGAGGGAAAATGGGCCGATATTTATCTACGGTAAGGTCGAACTCTTAACGGTTGCAGTTTGCCATTTTGCGTCCTTGCACGATGCAGTGCTGCACAGGATCTGCCAAAGGGGACTATATGGGAAATTAAAATTTCAAAGGTCAACGTATGTAAGTTTTAAGAGCTTAATTTGATAGCTATAAGCCTTAGCAATTAGCCCTAGAGTTTTATCTACAATATGTTTAAAAAAATAGTCAAAATGTGTCCAGTAGCTTTATCTTTTATTTAGCAGGAAGAAATCAATTATCTATTTTTCCAGTATGCAGCACCAACTAGTGCATGTTTTTTTTTTTAATTAATACATCTTGTAGAATTTTCACTGGTTGCGAAAGTCTTTGGAAATGTGATATTTGTAATTGGAGATGTGATTCGCTTGACTTACAATTTGCTTCTGTTTATTCCCTGGTCCATAGTTCATTTTACAATAATTCATTCGAGTCCTTTCGTTCCTATGTTTGTTAATGTATGCCAAGTATGCGTTTAGTTTACAGTGTTGTCAATTATTGCGTTTTTGGTGGAATTCAAATAAATCGTTAATTCTTGGAATGCAGTTCAAATATTAACTTATTCTAAATTAATCCCGTTAATACCAACAATTTCAACAAAACTATTATAGGCCACCATCATGTTAAACTGTTGGTGATTTCAACTTAAAATATATTAAACATTATGAAATGATTTCTATGGAATGAGCAAATGTATTGCTATGAATGAGCAAAAATATAATGGCATCAATGTTATTTTCCGCATTATATGATAAGTAATAAAATCAAACTTATGTTGAATGTAAGAACTGGGACAATTATCATCTCGTTCAATTCAATCGAATGATTGCATTCGTGACAGTAAATACGATTATACACCCCTATGCAATTCAAGTTATCACATCGACAGCACGCTGTAGACAACTTTCACGCTTCGCTACACCCTACCATCGTGGTACAAGGCCACAACAACCAGCGCCCATGATCGCAGGAAACGCGACATTGTCTGTGGCAACCTCGACTCCCTGAGAGTAAGCCCAAAACCATAGTCAAATTGAACGCATCGAAATGTGTAATTTTAAAATGGCTAATGACTAATGCCCCTTCTTTCTGGGTAGTTTGCTTCCACTCAGTGCGGGGTGGCATTCGAGCGACTAATTTTCCATAAAACCGATACGCTCCGGAGTTTTCCCATTTCCCAATCTTCTTCACTTTCTCACGTCCAACCACCTCGCGGTCGATCGTGGCTATCTTTTCCATCACGAACGAACCTCCAAGGCGTCTTCTGCAGCAGAACGGGTTGAGAATGGGTTTGGTTCTGCATTCGTTGCGGTTTTTACCACTACCGACCAAACACGACGTCGTACACAATTTCTTCGCACACTTGACTGCACTTTGCCCACTTGGCACATGGGCCATGTGCTTCCAGGGTACAATCTTCCAAACAAACTCAACCTCCACGTTTACTGGAACCGTACGAGACGTGCTGGAGAACTGAAACAACCGCTCAAACACAGTTCACGTCAGTTCTTCGAGGTCTCACAGTGTTCCCCCGTACTGGGTGGTTCTCGGGACACAGGTTGGCACATAGCATTTCTTGGGGAAAATTACCAAGCCGCTCCGGAAGTCAACCAACCCGCACAGAACTAGATACTGAGCAGTGCTTCAACGTAGACCTTGTGCTAGAAGAAACGTCCCAAGAAAGTGCCGCTGTGTCTGTGAGTTTGTTCAAGTATTAAATTTGTTAATTAAATTGCTTAACAGCTCCTACAACGCGCACGATGCTTGCCTCCGGATGACCTAGCAGATCTCCAATACTTCGGTGCACGACTAGAAAGCCAGAGTGAACGATTGCTTCATCCTAACGCGTGTACCAACGAACGGATCGTTTCATCACCGTAAAACCGCACTCGTTTGCAACTTTTCATCGATTCTGGTCCCATGCATGTACTGGCGGTGAGCTTCAATTCCGTTGGAACGCTTAAAGTATGTCACGGAACAACGACTAATGAGAAGTTCTTCCTTCGGCTATGAGTACTCCTCTAAGAGAGCCATTAAGAAAGCCTTACCGTCAATTTCGTCAGCGTGTATCGGAAAACAACCTCACCAGAGCCTGAAAACAGAAAGTTCGAGTTTAAACGATTGAGTTTTCAATTATTCAATAACATTTTATCACCACGTCCCGCCAACAATCTCATCCCATCCCCGGAGGCAGGTACCCAAAAATGATAACCGGATGTACATGGGACCGGAGGTTGTGTCGCGAGTGTGATTCATAAATTTATGCTTATCTTTCGCTTTTCCCCGAGCAGAAAGCATGTCAAACCGTTCGTGTGCATACAGACGTAATAGCGCACGCATTAGAACATAAATTGTCTTCCGTTGTTTTTGGGGGAAAAGATTCCGCGTCTTAGCGGCTACCGACGTGTGTATGGGTGTGTTTCTCTATCTTCGCATAAAGTTATGTATGGCAACATGCAAATTAATCAAGCGCAAGTGTGCAAGCCACGAAATGTTATTATTTATCAAATGGAAAAAGGAAGTGTGCCATTAATTAAACATCGCCTAATGGAAGCATCCCTATCTCGGTTATACCGGTTGAAGAAAGTAAAACAAGTAACTTAAAATTTATTTGGTGTTTGATGATGAAAATTTTGAGAACATTGGAATGTTCTATGTAAGATGTGAATTGTAATATTTGAGGGGCCTTTAATCACCGTACTCAAATTCTTTACAGATGATGATGGTGTGAGATCTTACAGATTGATAATGTTTGTCAATTTTTTCTGCTCTCATTCGTCTTTGGATTCCGTCCAGCACATCTTTCCACTTTCCTCAATTTTGAAACATTATTGCTAGCAGTAAAATATCTATTTTTAATCATTCTCAAATCCAAATTCAAACTCATCAACAATTAGAAAGTCTTTAAATTTCTGCAGAATTTTAAACAATTCTGGTAACATTAAACGCATTAAATCTCATTCATGAGCACGAAAGCAAATCTCAATCTATTTCATCAAAAGCATTACTGCGACAAATGTAGCGGAATTGAACCACATTTCCTACACCGTACGTTATTACCCAAAAAAAAGACCAACAAATGTCGCAAAAGTTGAGAAAAGCCAGGAAGAAAAGAAAACACACTAAAAACTGCTTCAACATCCATTTTCCCAGCTCGATCACTGTCCATGGGTCGTTTATAGCTTCCTGCCGGGATTGCCCTGGCCCCTTCGAGTGTCACAAAAGGAATCCTTTCCTGCGGGAGTTCGATTACCGGCGTAAGAGCAGCAAAAAAAGTTGCTCCAACGGTTTTAGAAAACTTCACAGTAGAATTTAGAAAGAAAAGTCCAACCCAGTCGTATTCGATTAACTCGCCTCCTACAGGGGACAATTTGGCTGATGGTCGCATCCTGCTACAACACCGCTCCCTTCTTTCCCTTCTCACTTTTCCCATTTTTCCAGCAGACTGGGCACGCGGTACGATATGGATTCAACGTTCGATACCACCGAAACTGTGCTGACCAAATCAATTTTATTAATTCGCTGTCATATGGTTGATGATGGTACTTTTTCTTCATTCGGTACGGACGAACAGCGTTTTTCTGGAAACTTTTTTGCGTTTTTTTTTTTGAGAAAGGAATAAAAGGCAAGCAAAAGTGCACGGAATCATGCTTCGTTTCGGTGGGAATCGTTAGAAGTTGCTAGTCGTACCGTCTGTTACGTATGTTCGTCTTGTACATGCACGATTCCGGTATGAGCAGCTCGTACGTATGTGGAACGGGTGATGGACGGGAAAAATTTATTAAACTGCATTACACCGGCATGTGATGCGATTTCATTGTCGGATAGGTGTCCTTTTTTGAAGGAATGGAAAAGTTTTGTGATTTTTCAACATTTGTCCGCTTTACACAATTCAATTCTTTTGCTAAAATTGATCCACCTCATTTAGTAATTGGAAAAATAATAGTCCGAAATTTAAGTTAGCGAAATAAATGGTAATAAATAGCAGGAGGCCGTATATATAGGCCCAGTCGTTCTTTTGGGTATAGAAAAAAGTTTGCAGGAGAAATAATAATTTCAAAATATAAAACATACCATTCTACACTTTTTATAATTTTGATCTTTTTTTCTATCTTCGTAGCTTATTGAACTATTTACAGGAAATTAAAGAAAACAATTAAAAAAAAAACTTATTTAAACTAACACGGTCAAGGATATCTGTAGGCACATGGAGCGTAATTATCCGATAAGGCATGCGATTTGGAAGGTTTTTGCGATAAAACATTTAATTTATTCTTATTATGTAGATTAATTTAAAAAATAAAAGTACTCCTTTTAAAAGTTATTGACACAAACAAACCCAAATATTATTTCACAAAACGTATGAAGGGATACACGGAAAGATAATGTGCAGGGATTCCAAAAAAACTGCTCAAGAAATATTACATGTGGATGTTGTTTGCAAACATACGAAGGATAAAGGTCCTCTTACTAGAGTTAATGTTACTTAAACCAGGTAAGGAATGAGGTTTGGAAATTAAGGGTTTTGTCAGGAACGATAACTGCCATTTTCTGCATCAGAATGCATAAGAAACCCTAGAGCATTATGCAAACTTGTGCTCCAAGGTCTCTACTTGGCCACATACTGAATGGGCTTCGGACGCACGACCTGTCGGCTGTAAAAGTGCGCCGTGAGTGATATTTTTGTTCTCCAAAAAGTACAACGATGACCGCTGGATTGTCGATACTTGGTGGTTCTAAGGTTTTTCCTAAATCTACGCCAACTTATGGAAGACAATTCCAAAGTCACCTTTACCTCTGAGAGCCTGTCAATTATATTCTGACGACTGTGATGTGCTGGATGAACATAAAGTTGACGTCCATGAACATAAAGGAGTTACCTACTCCGAAAGAACTATCCTGCCCCTGGTTGTCAGAATCATGTGTGCATATGGTATTGTTATACCACCCATCCTGCTCTCATTAATCAATTATTAAACTACTGACGAAATGCGGGAAAGTACAATATGATCGCTTAAAGGGTATAAAGGCAATAGAGTACAATATGATACAATATTAACGGTCTATTTCTATTTTAGCGTCTTCGTTACCACTTAGGGTCTCCAAAAAGCTTCATCCATCGCTGCTGGTGTTGTATATCCGATTCCTAGTGAAATTGTTCTTTTCCACGTTTTACTTAAACCAAGTGGCTCTGCCAAACACTTCAAATGTTGCTTTAACTTGCCAGAGTTTGTCACCACCGAAACGTTCATCAAGTCGTCCTGATAGCAACAGACACATTTTAATTTACTCAAGTAGTAAATATTATTATAAAAAAAAGTCGTTGTGTCGGATAACGGCTCTGTTGCGCCCTATCTAATAGATGGAAGAGCATTGAACAAACACCAATTCCTATCCATCATTGACACCACGATTCAAAACACAATAGCGCTGGCCATTTAGTTTCTTCGTACAATTGATAGCACATCATTCGAATATAAAACCCTTTAAAGTGCATTGTACTTCTTCAAAACAAAAACCTTGTGAAACCCATAACAATCACCACCACATCCGACGACGTTCGGACAACGCAAAGGGGAGGAGCAACCGTTAAATTATTGCTCGGTAATGTTTAATGAAGGGAATAACGTTGGCCTTCAATGTTTTAAAAATTGACCAATAAAATACATTCCCTTTGCAAGATGAATGTAAAAAAACAAGGTTACGCTTTAAATTGTCCCATGAGAAACGGGAAACAATCATTGCAATAACTTTAACAACCATTCTGTTTACCCCCAGCACCGGAAAGCTTGGTTTCAATGTACGTCGGCTCATACTTCATACGCCAAATCTACCTGCCAAAACTGCCAAAGTGATTGTGTGCCAAATGCAAATGATCGATAGCAGTTTATCTCTACCGCCGCTTGAATATATTTCCACAATTTATCTCCCATCATACATACGCCAAACGAATTCCCTTTTCCGAATTGACTGCCTTATTGCACGGGGTGAACTTTATCGAACCTCTGCCAAGAACCTGTCGGGAAAACGATTTCGCCGATTTCTTTCGCCCATCTTAAAGATAACCCAAACAAAGCGATCGAAACCGTAGGCAAACCCGCCCGCTCAACTGGATGGTTCCTTATTTTTCTTTTATTTTGCAGAATAGGTGTGCTCGTTTCTGATTGAAACTTTTCTTACTACGTGTGTGTGTGTGTTTATTTTTTTCAACCACAAACTCCACATGGAGTGAGAGTGGAAAATCCTGAGAAAAATTTTCACCGCCATGAATATTTTCTTTTCCATTTTTACTACAGCACTCAAGAAACAACTCTCGCTATCGTAGGAGCTAAGGACGGTACAGCCAAATCACCCAGCGACGTCATAATCGCCATCGATGTCGTCATCCGCGTCTCCGCTGCCTGTCTCCCACAGGGCGCCGGAAGAAAAATAGACAAAATTGACTTTTCCTCTTGAGTTGGGGTGGAGTTTTTAAAGCCCCCCCCTATCCCGTCAACGACACTCGTGCCAGCGATTCTTCGTCGCGGTGGGAAGTAGTTCCCGATGAAGGAGCAGATGAGAACAGAAAGGGGCGGAAGAAAATATTGCTTTCCCTTACGAAATTGGCTGTCGATGGAGTCAACCTGCCCCCTGAAGCCCCTGGGCACACACGGATCGAATGTAGAATCAACGGGCCAGGACAACGAAAAAAAAAAAAAAGGACAGGCTCTGGAAGCCGCCAATCGATCCAGTGTGGTTGGAATATATGACAGATTCAGTCGTGCGAAGCGATGCCCTGCTGCTTCTCCTATCAGGACGATTACAAAACGATGAATATTATCAATTTAAAATATTCCTTCCTTACGTGTTCCCATCGGTGTTCTTTATTCAGCACCGCAATTGAATGTGGTACAATCACGGAATTGAGATCTGGAAAGAAAAAAATCTCAAGAGATACAATTTAAAGATTTGGAATAGTTTAAGAGCATGTTTGAACCTTCTTTTACAACTTGGAAGTTAAATGCAATTGATATTAGTAATATAAATTAAAATCAGAATAAATTCAGACCAACCAGAGCTATTATTATAAAGCTCGACTTTTATACTGAGCCAGAAGCTCAAGTAACTTAATTAAACGTAAGTGTAATAGTTCCTCTTTAATAATCATGTTAAACGGACAAATAAAAGCACTTCTTCTGAGGTTGCATGTAGGTTTTTCCCGTATCGAATGAAATATATTGGCCGTAAGAGCATTATTATTATACTTATGTGTGATTTCATCCACCTCTCCTGCCCTGCACTGTGTACTACCATGTATTGATTCTGGCTACCATCGTTCTGCCACTATCTTGTACGTACGTCATACTTAACGCGCACTGTTACCATAGAACACTCTCGAGAGTTTCGTGTCTGCAGCCAGATGAAGTCCACACCAGCGAAAGACGCATTTGTCTGCAGCAGAAGATTTAGCTACCTCTAGGAAAACTGCAGCTAAGATCCTTCCCGTCCAAGCCCAGGTAATGCGGGAACAGCAATCATGCACCATTCGACTCCACCCAGGCGCCCGTATGCTATCACCAGCATTGTCTGCATAACGAGAGCGAAAGATGAACCGACTCGACCCACTCGACGATTGCCAGATTGCCCGTGCAGACAAATTTGCCTCGCGCCATTGACGAGGAAACGATCGCAAAGCATCCGGAGTGGTCGTGGGAAAAAAAACGACACGAGACCCAAGTGAGTAAGCCATCCCCGTCTTTAAGATGCAACCTGGCGAAGCCAATTGCAGAGGATTAAGAATTCGCCATCCCGTTTCGTACGTCTACCGTATTGCCGATGCCTTTTGGGAACGCTTCCGTTGTGCGGTTTCCGAAGTCTTTTCGAGCTCCAGGACGCAAAAGTCAAACGTCTTCTTCGATGCATTAGTTGTGCAGAGGGACATGTGTCAACGAGTGTTGACACATCTCAGTGGGGATGAAAAAGAATGAGTATCTTCCCGTTCCCACGTGCCTACCAGCTTTATCAGCTACCGTTGCAGGCAAGCATCATTAGTAGACAGACTTTTCGGGATTCCGGATTGTGGCACATCCAAGTCCGGGTGGGATCATTAGAAACACCTAAGCAACAATCGGCAAACAACCGGTCGGAGGGCTGTGGGGTAAATAAAAGCCCCCAAACGGGTTTCGGGTTTTCCACAAGGAGGAGAAGCTAATCTTCATCAAAAGCAAATCTTTCACCAACTTCGTTTCCATCCAACATGGAACGTGGAATGGAAATGGATGGGAAATCCTTTTGCCTATACCTCTATAATGATCTAGAAAAACGAAGTACTACTTCTACATCCTTTTCGATGCGCAACGAATAGTACGATAGAGAGAGAAAAAAAAACCGACTCAGATCACACCAAACAAAGATTGATTTCACCTCGATTATCATTAAGCGGGTGTCGAAATTTCATATAAACTCGCTCCGGTCCTGCACGAACGTCGAAATGGACGAACCGAATCTTTGGCCGAGTTAGATTTTTCATCAATCTCCAAAGATTCTCTTCTCATTCCGCGAACGGAACCGTAAATATTGGATCTCACCTCATTCCCCGTTCAATAATGCTATGCCGATTTCTTGTGGGAGGGTGGAATTGCATACAGGGAAGAAGCATTTAGAAGTCCCGATACTCGAATGTGCTATTCGATATTGGATTTTGCTGTCTACGTTTGATGTTCGACTTTTCCCATCAACAGCCCTACTTCCCCTTTTCACCTCGCGCACGTCCCAAAGCGTAAACATCAATTATCACCTTTTGCTTGGATGGTGCCTTCCCGGTGCCACACGGCCGCTTTATTCGCACCCAAAAACCCCTCCACAATATGCCGCACGTGAGAGCAGAATCGATATCAAAATTGCATTAGATGTTTTTCCGTCTCGTTATCTCGGGTATGTTTCAATCAGTGCTTATCGGACAGGAAAGACATACCTACGGGGAAGATGGTTTCACTTCGACGCTGGTTTAATCAAGTGATAAGCCGTACGTATCCTGGGGTGTAGCAAGGTAGCAAGGTGAGATATATGGGACATGTGTTGCAGTACTTGCGACACATTCAAGCAATTTCACAAGATTACTCCACAAGGAAATTGCAAAGATTAGGAAGAAATGATATAAAAGTTGTAATTGAAAAATGCAACCAATGGACCAGAGGTCTAAATAAACTTCACGAGATATACAGAGAAATATTTTAAGTAAAAAATAAATTTAAATAAAACTTAAATAAACAAGATTATAGAAAAGCAATTAACAAATAAACCAAGTTTAATTTAAAAAATGAGAAATTAACAATATAAGATCATAAAGAACCAAAAAAAACATTTATAATAACATCAGTTATTAAGATAAACATAAAAAATACAAAAACAATCCAAGTGTCATAATTTAAAAAGTTTTTAACACAATTTTACCAAAAGGAGTAAAACTAGATAGAAAGAAACTAACTAAAAGAAAAAGGATAGAAAATGCACTACTTTAGAATTCCAGAGGAAAAGAATAGAATTAGACTGAAGTTCACTAATAAGTATAAATTTCATTGGTAAATTTAAAAAGCTGTAGAGTCTTTATTTGACTGTTGTTTGATGAAACATATTGTTCGATACATTTGAATTACTTTGTATTCAATTTAACTTTCTTATGTTTTTTTTTCATGATGTTCTTTCTTTTATTTTTACCTTATCTAAAATTCTTGTCTATTACAACTTAGTTTTTTATATCTTACATTTACTTGAAATTTCAAAACCAACGTTAATTGAAAAGAAATAAGTTTCTTTTTTAAATGTTTTTTTTTCTTTAAAGCATTTGAAATATTGACGTGGAAACTATACAACTTAAAACAAGCACTAAAATAAGTGCTCTTTTATTAATGAATCTCTACTGCCAAGGTGCAACACTTCACACCGTTTAAATGACATTTTTGCGTGATGGTGTCACCCAAGAACAAAAGTGAGGCTGACATTTTTTAATAATAAAGCCGTACTTTTGTTTTTTATTCTCCTTCAATTTTATCTTCGCTTAGTGCGGAAAAATATTTCATTCATTTTATGTCTTCCACCGTCTTACCCTATCAAACTGCCTACAAATCAGCGAATTCTTAGCTTCTCACTCTCAGCAGGAAAGCTTTTCATGTTGAGATTTTCATTTTTCTCGTTCAAGAAAGAAGAAAATCTTAAAGAAAAATCTTATGACAAAAGGAATAGTTCGGCTTGCGCTCGCCAAATCCACCCTCAGTGTTAACGTTAACGAGACAGAAAAGAACGTACCCCGTTTCAACCACAACCACAATCCGTCCTGCCTAGCCACCTGCCTGGGTGGAGAAAATATGGGATCGAACACAATTATGTGAAACGAGACATGGTCGAAAAGTGATAATTAAATTTTATTTCCCAATTATTGGCAAACCTTATCGGTGGCTAGAAGGGAGACAGCATATCCCAATGTCTCACACCGTGCGTCGATTCGATCCAATAAGATGCGAAGCATGAGTGCGTTCGGCTGCGAAGTCTTCGACATTCTTCGATGATCTCGAACCAATTACGTTCGTTTTAATTGTTTCCTCGAGTGTCAAAAACAATTCCCTTTGGCCGGTTCTTCTGTGGCCGTACGGACACATCGGTTGAATGAAGCGTGACGCAGCCTCCAATACCCCGCTCGTGTTGGAATTCTGGAAGTGAAAAGTCTTCGACCACCCATTGTGGTACGCCATGGTCGATTTGATGTGACCAATGCGGGAGAGTAGAGCAACTACAACAAAAAAAACCCTCACTGAAGTACATTCATTCCCACACCCCTCGCATGTCTTGCGAGGTGAAAAGCGACCAAGGTGATGAATTTTATGACTTTATTTCCACCCAGTGGTGTGACCGTTTGTTACGTGACAAGGTGTCGATTAAGACTCTCAAGGAGCCAACGAAACAACAAAACCTGCCAAGTGAAAAAATAGAGAGAGAAAAACAGTCAGTAATAAACGCAATCAGTGCCGTAATCGTAGCGGGTAGCCGAAGGGAAACAATGCAGAGTACCGCACCCAGCTTAACAACGATGGAGCCATTTGGAAAGAATGTAATGAAATAAAATGTATGTTTGCTCATTACCTTTTCTTTATAGTACAAAAAATTTTACACGATTACTGCACCACAGGACCGAAAAAAATGAAATGTCTTCATTCATCAGCTTTTTGGAGCAAATTTATTTCACGACAGCAAATTTAACATACAATCTTTCGACCAGCAAAACTGAATTAAATTATATCGCATGATTATGTCACCATGGTCAAACTGGATGACTTAATGTTTTGAGAAAAATTTAGGCTAGCTGTGATAATTGAAACTATTTTTGTGCAACTAAATTTCATAAAACGCAAAAGAGTATATGAGCCGAGCATGAAGAAATTGAAATAATATGATGCTGTATCGAGAAAAGAAAATTTGTTCATTATCACTAATAGGCAGCGTACAAAAAGTGGAGTGTACATACAGAACATTTTCATACGCATAATCTTTCAAAACTTGTCCATAAATATGTGCACAACCCGAAACAACCCGAAATGAAAAAATGTAAAACTCCGTAGGTATTTAAGCAATTGCTTTATTTTAACACAATTTATCCGATATGGAACGATGCAAATATATCACATGCGGCTTTTTAGGGTTCAGATGCAGGTTCGTTGTCTCTCCACGGTTGTTCGCCTTAATGATAAGTTATCCTCGGATTCTGAGGATATCGGATCCTGGGTCCCGACTGATCACAATATTTTAGCCGCACGGTTTGCACAAAATATTACAAAAAACCGCAGTCGGTATAAATTGACTGTGAAGCTATTATTTTTAAACCATTTTGGAGTATCTGATGATCTTAACATCTTTGTTATTTTTGAACAAAGTTACCTG